>CAIGRP010028107.1:10739-22725 GCA_903798385.1 Fraxinus cuspidata | reverse complement strand
ATGAAGTGGGATTGCAAGGCAAAATAATGATTTTAGGATAATTTTGGGTTTGTCCGTTTTTGACGAATTGCTAGTCTAATTCGATTGGAAAGGAGCCAATGATCACAATTCAGAGCCTTCGGACCTGACATACGTCTAATTTTAGTCAAATTTCGTCGTTTAGGTCATCGATTAAGAGTTTTTGATAATATCTCACTCAATAAAATTCGAATTCATATTCCGCTTGTTGGAGGATGATCCTGAATCTTAGGAGTTTCAATTTAAGTTGTTATCTCAATTTTTTTTTATTTATGGAAAAATATCTTTTCTTTACTTTTACTATTTATTTTCGAATTTTGCTATGGTTTTACTATTTAAAGCATTGTAAACCCTTTGAGGCCGCAATTTTATTAAATTGAATAAAATTTCTCGTGAGTTTTTCTCATCTTTGTGAGATTGTTTATCTTTCCTATAATCTTCCTCTACGTCACAAAAGAAATTGATCTGAACCGAATCGAGTACAAATGATANTTTTTTTTTTATTATTTATTTTTCGAATTTTGCTAGGCTTTTACTATTTAAAGCATTGTAATCCGTCTGAGGCCACATTTTTTGAATTGAATAAAATTTCTCGTTCGTTTTTCTCATCTTTGTGAGATTGTTTATCTTTCCTATAATCTTCCTCTACGTCACAAAAGAAACTGATCTGAACCGAATCGAGTACAAATGATAGTCTTGAAAATAGAACCAATGGTTCCGTATCGAACTATAAAATTGAACCAACTGATGCCGGTCTGGTTTGGTATATTAAAAAGTTTTAAAAATAAAGCATAAATAAAGCATAAAATTACTTGTGTGATTTGAAAATGGATAAACGTGTCATGTCATTTTTGTAATCTAACAAAAAAAAAAATTAAAATTAAACAAGAAAAGAAACAAAAATCCCACTTCAAGTCTCAAGATCAACTGATAAAGCCAAATAAAAAGGATAAACTATTAAACGTCATCGTAAACTATAAAATCTAAATTGAAAATTAATTCTTAAGAAAATCATAAAATAATATATATATATATATATATATATATATATATATATATATATAATATTCGTATTTATTATAACCTGATTATTTTAATAATCCTCAAGGACAACATGAATCTTGATGGTCGGTCAATTTGAAAACAACAAAAAAATTGTGTTCTTCCAAAAAATTGAACTTTTTTTTTTTTTAATATTGGGGTTACATTAAAGCAATGACTTTGTAAAATATTTATAAAATTATTTAAATTTTGATTTTGATCACCCATTAGGCTTTGTTGTAAAGGAAAGAGGAAAAAGTGTACTCAAATATATGGTGCATCTTGATGCAATGCACCAAAAGAAAAGAGAAATTCAAAAGAAACGAATTCACTATTGATTTTCAAGTTAGAATAGAAAATCAGATCGAACCGAGTCATATGGTAGAGGAACGAGAGCCAGATTGACGAATTCTATTTGGTTTGTGTCACTTCCACCGATTTCCAGAAAAAATGCCCACCCATAGTTTTTGTTGCCCTATTTTGAGAACGTTGAAAGATGGGGGATCCCATAGCTAAGATAAATTTTAATTTCAAAAAGGTGCGTACACAGACACATGACATTGCCATATTTAAAAATTTTAATTTTGGATAAAATCTACTACCACCAATTAAAAGTTTAAGTCTAGTTAACTAGATTAAGCTGTCGTAGATCAGAATATTCCATCCCTCCACCAGTTAACAAGGGTAATTATATTATCACCACAAAATTTATTAAGTGCACCACAATTTTTAATATTTTCTTATTTACTTAAATAATTTGAAGTAAAGTTACATAATTAGGATTAATATACTTTTAATTATTCTCGTCACATTATAATCACACCACAACACATAAATCTAACTTCATCTTCATCTTCTTCTTTTCTATAATTGCAAGTCTTTAGCCATCATACAACATGTAAGAATTCAAGAAGGAAACTACTTTTCTTTGCACATCAAACAAATCATTAAGGGGTTTATAACATGTGCAATCCATTATAAGAATTCTTCATGTGCAAAGAATTAAACAAATCATTCTTTAAGAATATATATATATATATATATATATTCAATTCGATGCAGTTCCTTACCTGGAAACATGGAGAACAATAACTTTACTGCAAGACAACCCCAAAAACCAATGGAAAATTTTGGGTTTTCAAATCAATTCAATCAGTACATAATAACAGTTTTCAATCCAAAGGAGATTGAATTTACAAAAATTTCACACGAGAATTTCAATTTCTGTGGTAAAAAGGAAAAATGTTTGTATTTAGCAAGACACCCAAATAACAATGCAAGGTTGTGTTTTACAATCAGTTTATATCAATTCAAAGTGAACCTAAATCAGTATAGAATAGTAACAACTCAAAGGAAATTGAATTTACAAAAGTTACTCCCAAGATGTTCAATTTCTGGTGAGGAGAAATGGAATTTTTTTTTGTTTTTGAGCCAATAAGACAAACATCTTAGGTCCAAATTATTAAGAGTATAAAACGAATTAGATCTAATGAATCTCAATTACAAAATACAGATTAAACGAAAAATGCAAACATTGTCAAATTTAATAATCTAGCGAGCATTAAATCACAGAAGAAAAGAGAGAGTGTATGTCCGACTCAAATAGGATACAAGGGTCCATTTTGTATATATATGAAGATGAAGTGGAAAGAAAAAAAAATCACAGCGGAAAAAAAAGATGAAATTTAGTTGTGTATTTATTAAAACTCAGAATTCTTCTTTTTTATAATTTTTATTAAATTAGGTATATAATTGTAAATTTTCTATGGTATGTTTATTAAAACTATGTTTTAATTGTGGTGTGAATATAATGTAGTGTAATAAGTAAATTTTGTGGTGGTAATATATTTACTTAAGTAACAATGCTCGTATATACGTGTAGATTTCAATATTGTTGATTTAATCTCATCTTCGAATGTTATGACTTGAAACTTATAAGAAAAATCAAGTGAAATTACCTTCACATTCGAATTTCAAGATCTTCACAATAAGAAATGAACATTCTATCTGTAGTTCTTTACGTTGCGAACTGATATTATTATCCTCTTTGCTATTAATTATTTTGAAACAGTTCAATAATGCCATATTTCAATTTTAACTTCGTAGTTTGTAGGAGATTTCTCACATTTCTTTTGCTAATAGTCAAATTTAGATAGTAATGTCAAACAATGGGTTATACAGCTTGTCCGCAAGTTTTATTTTGGGTCTAATGGTTCGAATTATTCAATTAATAGTAGTGGGTGTCAAAATTGTGTTCATTCCGTTCAATAATATGAAAAGTTAAAAAAAATTTAATTATGACTATTCAAACACATGACGATCGCGACTTACTTTTTAACATCAGGCCCTCAGTTGAGCCGTATTTGTCTAGAATAAATTTTGTAAAAAGCGACGTTTTAAAAAATGTGGAGTTAAAAATAGGAAAATATTTTGATTTATGTGCAAAATTATTTTATTGGAAGAATGTGTGATGGAATGTGGTATAAACATATCACCTGTTTCCATTCGTCATAGTCATGAATGTTACATACCCATGTGTGTATTCCGATAATCTAGGAAGATTTCCAGCAATTACCTTTTCCAATAGTGTGCGCTATAATAAAATAGAAGTCGTGAAAAACTATACAAGCCATCCCACATCGATTACCTTTTACAAGTCGTTATTTTCTGATGCATTTTAAATGTTTACCCTGTAGGTCATACTGGAGTTGGGTGATCTCATAAATTTATCAATGAAAGTCTTCGCCCGAGGGCATAACTCTGGTTAAGGAAAGAAAAATGAGAAGTTCCGTTCTTGGGAGCATTAGGTGAATTCTTCAAAGAGTTTGGGGATCACATCAGCGTAGATAATTGATTTTTTCCCTATTGTTATGTTATAATTAATGCTTTATCAAATTTCTCTACTTAATGAAGTGTTCTATTGAGTCTAAACAGCTGCATCTTCGCCCAAACAAAATTTAGGATTTTCTCCTACTTAACCAACAAACAAATTCATGTTAGATTTCATTGAAGTGACTTCTTAGTATGGATGCTCAAAGAAATTTAATAAAATGTAATTCTAAAGGGAATTACATTCGAAATCCAGTGATATCAATCTTGTGTGGGTTTGATCTACTGTTTATTACCACCTACAGGTTCGAAATGCGCCCATAATGAATATAGCCAGTGTCATCATCCTAATCCTCAATAACAGAGACATAATGTTGAGTCTAATCTAATATGCAATCCCTCTGTTACTGGTGTTCCATGTGTATTTCCAAATTTGACTGCATCAGGTGAACACTTACATGCCAACATCCCGCATTGTGGAACGCATACGCGTCAATATATAAATAAGCATAGTTGCGAATAAAGAGAGATGTGAAAATTGAATACTCAATAATCATTTCTTTCCTAATTCTTGTTTTGAGTGAGAATTCAGCTAGTTTTAGGAGGGAAAACCTTGGTTAGGTGACAAGAATTTGTTCATCTCAATTTTCAGGTCGATAGCTTGAATTCAGAAAAAATGCAAGCAATGTAAACATGGAGTTGGATTGTGCAATAAAACTAATTGTGAAACTCTGAACTCAAGACTCATTTTTTCTTTCAGGTCGAACTTTTGTTGCCATGCAACGAAAACATTTATATTTTTAAAGAATTGACTATGACTCAAATTTCAATATAATTACATCTTTCCTCGCTTTAAGGACTCAGATATTGCAATTGTACTTGCTTGTACCTTGTTTTTGTATTTACATATAGATAATTATAAATACAAATAGCATTCGTTTTGATGTTCTGAAACCAATAGTCCGAATGAACTGATTTTATAATTGCATGATAATATGTAAATCAATTATTATGAGCCATAGTGAGTGCGGTTACATTGAAACTACACGCACTGTATGAAAACATGGATGAAAAGCATCATCTAATTATTAAACCAAAATTTGACGATATTATTAACTAAATGAGAATAAGCTATCTATGAGGGCTGTTAACGGACTTGGATGTGATTGTTGGAAGTAATGATTTATTGTCTTCCCAATGTATGATGGTCGATAGTAAGCTCTTGTTTCCTCACACTCATTGTCAATCATACATTTTCACAATAAAATATTTTTTACTCATATCCAAAACTTATTCCTACTTTTTAACTACACTCTAAAAAGATTTACTATTAAAAAACTCATTATTTTCTTAAAAATGTTGTCAAACAGGGGTTAAATACGGTGTTTTTTGGGTTCTCAATATATTTATGCAATAATGGGCATCGTCAAGACTTCGCCCTATTGTAGACTAAAAAACTGTCATCAGTGGCGATCAAGCATATTTAAGTCACCCAAAATTTCCTACCAAACATGAGGAAACTGAAGCACTTTCAACATGATTCACTCATTTCCTCCTGGCATAACTCACCCAAACGTCTGTAATAGTTCTGAATTTCTTTTGATCATGACCTTCGAAAGCAAAGTGCTGCTTTACACATTGCGGTTATTGGAAGAACTCCCTATGCAATCTCATCTTCAGTCTGAAGTAAACCTTTGAGATGGAGATTACGGGATGAACTCCAAATTTTCTGAGCTTCCCCAAGCTTAAACTCGCTGAGCAAAACATCCACCCTATTTGAGCCCCGTTATTTTGGGAAAATCTATTTTGGAATAGTGATTTTTTGGGAGAATGTATGGTTAGAAAATAAGAAAAATTTTGGATTTACATACAAAATAATTTGTTTAGAGAGTATGCAGTTGAAATTGAATTAAAAAAAAAAAAAGTGGGACTCAAACTGAGCAATTGTATCTACCCATGTTTAAATGTCTTCATGTGCTGTCCAAATCAATGGCCCCCAATAATATCTTCTAAATAGAACGGGTCCATCATTCTTGTTATGAGACTACTGGTTAAATATTTTTTCAGAAAATGTTCACATTTTGGACAAAACCAGGTTCAATTCAACTTTTCATGTGTGAGTAATGCTATTCTCCCTACTTAGGATAGAGCACCACTTTACATGGTCACACTTAGGAGGTCAAATTAAATGAATTATGTGACAATGCATTTATGTTGGGTAATTAACGCATAAAATCCGTACATGTCACTATTATTATGGAAAATGTCGTTACCTTTCATTTTTTGATATTTTCACCATTATTTTCACATTTCATTGTGCAAAATATCATTTCATCCATTTTCTCAATTAAAAAAGTTGTGAAATGACAAATATACCATTTTGTTTAAATAAAACAAATAGATTATGAAAGAACTAATTGTAACCAAAATCCCAAATATTTAAAAAAGTGTAAATGAGTTCCAAATAAATTATTCAAATGTTAATTAGCACATAATGCCCATACATTTCACTATTATTGTGAAAAACGTCAACATCTTTATTTTTTTGACATTTTTTGCGCAAACCATCATTTCTATCTATTTTTATCCATTTTCTCGATAAAAAGCTGTGAAATGACGAATATACCTTCTTATTTAAATAAAAAAAAAAGAATTTTTTATTTTTTAATAAATTATTTGTGACTCATTTGAAATTTTTAATTTTTTTAATTTTTAATTTTTTAATAATTTATTTGAGACACATTTACACTTTCGTTTATAAAAACAATTAATTTTTAATTTTTAATAAATTATTTGGGACCTGTTTGCACTTTTTTTAAAAAAATTGATTTCTAATTTTTTTATAATTTAATTGGGTCGCACTTCTTTAGTTTCTATTCTTTTAAAATTTATTTGGGACTCGTTTGTATTTAAAAAAAATAATAATTTCTAATTTTTCAATAATTTAACTGGGACTTATTTGCACCTTTTACAAAAATTGGTATGTGAATGCAATTAGTTCTTTAATTTAGTTTTATTATTTTAATAGGAGGGTATATATTCTTTATTTCACAACATTGTATTGAAAAATTGGATGAAAATGGATAAAAATGATGATTTGCGCAATTAAATGTGTAATTAAGGGTGAAAATGCCAAAAAATAAAAGATAGAGAGATATTTTTCACAATAATAGTGAACAGTAGGGACAATATATGCTAATTATCTTTTTAATAATTTATTTGAGACTTATTTGCACTTTTTTTTTTAAAATTGGGACTATGATTACAATTAGTTCTTTCCTTTCCTTTTTGTTTTATTTAAACAGGGAGGGTGTATTCATCATTTTACAACTTTTAATTGAGAAAATGGATGAAAATGGCATTTGCGCAATGAAATGTTGAAATAAGGATGAAAATGCGAAAACAATAAAGATAAAAACATTTTCTATAATAATAGTAAAATGTAAGCATGCACTAATTACCCCCATTTAAGTTGATCTATCATTTAATGTCATACAGCAAATAATATTATTTCTTGGTTACTCTATGTGTATTTAATGGTATATTAATCTACAACTATTCTTTTATTGTCTCGCTCAAAGTGCACAAGTGAAGAAGATACATAATTGCAATTGGGAAAAAAAAATTGTCGGACCAACTGCAACATAAAATTTATAATACTAGATATATGTAATGTGTAAATATTTATTAGTGCAAGGAAAGTTATTATTTTGTTTCATCCTATTAAAAAAAAAAGATGTCATCGGAGCTGCTTTATCTTTTCCAATGATACAGATTACTCTATTCCAAATCACACGAGCTTCTCTTTGTGTATTATGTGGATGATTCGATCCGCGAGGACCATGATTGGGAACTGAAATGTTATGATTGACTATGGTATATCAATAATTAAAATTTATGGCATCTGATCTTTATTTATACTTATATAATAAATTTCTTGTTAATTATACTTTTCCTATCCTCGCATAAATCTCGTGCATAGGACTCTCCAACAATTTTTGTACTTTATTAAGATTTAGAGTGAATTTTATATCAATTTCAGATCAACATCGAATTCGGTGTTTTAATTATATTATACTTAGATATTCTTTTTACCATTTGAAAAACTAATACATACGCTGAATTGCAACAAATAGAGTAGCAAGCTGCAACTTAGAATAGAGAAATACATATGAGAGCCGCTATATTCATTCAGCATTATTATATATAAAAAGTACTATAACATTCATCTTCTTTACATTACTACATTATCCTTATTAAATTTATTTATTTTAATACTATATATCCACACTTTTATCCAGTTTTTTTGTCATATGCCTGCATAATATCAGTCAATTTGTTGACCGAGAAGCTTTTATTGTGTGATTTTTGGAAATAGGAGGCTTTTTAGTCCGTTTCAGGAGAGAGATTTTGGATCCCAAAAGGAGAAGAAAAGATAATCTGTAGTGGGGGAATTGAAGTCGAAATTTGTTCAAATAATGGACTTTAAAGGAAAATAAAACTGAAGTGTGGAGATGGGCTGTGGTATTGATTGTTCTATATATTCTTAGTTGCAACTATAATAAATTGCTGTTATTATTGAGGTACAGACGGTTGTAGACGGAGGTGTGTTGCCATTTCTTTTAACATACATTTGCAATTCGTTGTTTGTTGTATATATTCCTATTTGTTGAAATCGGACGTTGTTAAGAAGGTAAGTACGGAATTATATTTTTCTGTTAAATAAGAATAGTGGTGTTTGTAAGAAATAAGAACTTCGGAGGAGGTGATTCTTCTCGATGAGTGGTCAAGCTCACAATTTAAGTACAGATGCCGTACCAGAAAAAGAATAAATTTGAAATTATAAGGTTTGACCCAAATTACACACAGATGGGGGTGAATAAGTAATTAATGTGGAATTAAAAATTAATAATTAACTAGTAGCAAGTCACTATTAATTATCTATAGATGGCTAATCAATCAAGTCAATTTTCTTAAGTTGAATTGCCTCAATTATATGAAAGCAATAAATAAACAACCTGAATGATCATGTAGAAACCCGAACTGAGTAAAAACTTCGGGCACTTTACCAGTCAACAATCCACTTTAAATGAATTATGAACTTACAGTCCGCCAAACACGACTACCATTAGCACTTTCTAACCTTCTGACTGCAATTTCCACAGCCTTCCTGCATTGCGTGCTATTGCACCAACTCCCAGCTACAGTTTTCAAAACCCTCCTAGATTGTGTGCTCCTGCACCAACTCTCGACTTTATGAATTTATCTTTCTCCTGTGGATCAATGAAGAACTCCGCGTTCTTCAACAATTGAAACTCCAGTGACATTCACTTGATCTTTAGAACTCTGACAGATGTGTAGGAAGTAACAGTTTGATATTTGGATTATGGATTTGATGTTTTCAGTATCTAGATGAAATCAAAACATGAGAGTTGGAAGCTTGTTTAATGAAGAGGATATAAAGTAGTATGCATTTCTCTATGATCAACCTTGGAAAAACTGTTCAGAGGATCGTGGGTATTTATAGTTTAGGTTTATGATTGAATGGGCCAGATAAAAAGCCTAAAAAATGAGAATTAAATTTTTTTGAAAAACTCTGTTGCTCGAGCGAAAGCTGGGCGACGGCGAGCGACAATGTTTATGTTTCTGCCGCTCGAGCAAAGTCATGACGACAGTCTAGAGAATTGCGGCGCCTTTTTTTTCCTTCTTTCCATTCTCGAACCTTAGACCTAATACAACTCAATTAATTGTATTTGCAACTTACTTCTTGAATTTTACAATATGTTAATTTTAGTCATTTTTATTCACAAATTTGCCAATTATATTAAAAACCTAACAAACTCCTCATTTGACACTCTGTGACAGAACTACAAATCTAAAGTCAATGAGAAAAAATACAGAAACAAGACAACTACTATTATCAAACCAACTGTCTTAACTGAAATGTGCTTTTTCTTTGTAAATCTATTTCCTGAAATAGCCAACTCAATATCCAGTGTAAAAGCACAAGAAACAGTAATATTAATAAACACAATTCAAACAGTTAATCATAGTCATACAAGCAAAATTAAGATGCAATATCAATGTAAACTGACATACCAAGACAAACATTGATAACATTAAACATCAAAACTTAATCTAGCTGAAACGAATATTATATACCTCCGAATCATAATTTTAACATGAAATGTTAACTTTAAATAATTTTTTTTAAGTACATCTCAAAACATTTAAAATATCAAACTATCAGTCAAAAAATATATTAAATGACAAGGGGCAACCTAACAACTATACAGCATCATCAGCATTAGAAGCTGCACTGTCATCAATGTCGACAGCACTGTGAAGTGTAGCAAACTCTGTAGTGTGTCGATCAACTATAGCTCTCAACTGCGTAATCTCCGCCATCATACAATCCTGCTGCACAATCAGCACAGTCTTCTGCCCCATAAGTGCTACAGATAGATCAATGGGAAAAGACGCAGATGGAGGAATAGACTCAGCAGGTGGAGGAGCAGAAGTAGATGTCGAGGGGATGTCAGCAGGGTGAGGAGCAGAAGTAGAAGCAAGAACATTGGAGGGATCAACAGAAATGAGGTCATCAATAGGATCAGCTGGCACAGTCAGATCAACGGGCTCAGACAAAGCATGTGACCTACTCAGGGAAATGGTAATGTGGCCAATCAGCCGAGAAACCCTCCTAGGAACCCCTTCTGAAAAACTAACTCCAAGTGCGGTCACAAGACGATAAATCAAACATGCAAAAGGAAGCTTTACCCTAGTCCCCATGACACGAGAAGCACAAAAAATGTGTTGACAGATAAATGCGGGTAGATCAATAGAATTGCCGCGTAATAAGGCGTACAAGAAATGGGCCTTCTCCATAGATAATGAAGAAGTATGTAATACATACCACAAATTCGTGCACACAATGCACAACATAATCTGTCGATCATTAGGGAGTGAGCCAGTGCAGATTGCACTAGGACCTCCTTCTAACGGTATGTTAAACACTGTCGAACGGGCAAGAGAGTCCGTCGGAATATCAGCCGATAAAGGGCTGAACAACCCGATGAATATGGGCTATACTAGACACGACATTGGGAGTGATCTTAACCTCTTACCCTTAAGAAATACCCTAAAAGTGTAACTGCTAACGTCGTGAATGTTAGCATAAAACTAGTGACCGAATAGACTAGGAGGAGTTGTCAAATCTATGAGTAAAGGATCCTAACCCCTAGAAGTGAAAGTGGCAACGAGATAGGGGGAAATGTCAGATAAGATTATCTCGCGCTCCACTAGCACTGGGCATAACAAGAATTGGGTCTCGAATACCTACTGGGTAGTGGCGAATATGAACCGGGATTGACTATGTTCACATACTCGATGTCAGTGCAGTCGTCCGTGCGCGCTTAGGTGGCATCTAAGAAGTATATCAGAGACTTACGTCAAATAATGCAACAGACGACACGACAGAATGAGATTCTATAATGTACGTGAAATGAAGACCAAAATGATGCTAACCTAACAAAATTACACAAACAACCCATGTGCGTGCAAATTGATGCAAACCAATACTAGAGAACTAACAACATATGAAACTGTGCAATGTAACGACGGAGATGACATGGTGTTGTGACACCGAGACATGGTGCATTGACGTCATGACGTTGTGCCTTGACATCGCAAGTCGAAGCCTTGAAGACCTGACGTGATGCCTTGACATCGTGTCGCGGTGGTGTAACGTGTGCCATGACAGTATGCTGAGGTGACGTGACGTCGCCTTATGGTGTCAACATCAAATGCAATATAAACAACATCAACACAACAAACTAACAACTCAAACGTGATCAAGTATGTGAATGAGGATTGACGAAAGACATTAAACATATATAATATCGAAAAATTATATCAAAAAACGTGGCGTGAGTGTACATACCAATGAGCCCAACCACAGTTTCAACCAAAACCTCCGCATTCAACCACATTCACAAACCACCAACTAAATCTAACCCATTTGCCATCAAACTTTAAACCTCAATCAACAAAACAACCAAAAATTCAAAAAAAAAAAAAAAAAAAAAAAAAAAAAAAAAAA
>CAIGRP010028107.1:0-10640 GCA_903798385.1 Fraxinus cuspidata | reverse complement strand
AAAAAAAAAAAAAAAAAAAAAAAAAAAAAAAAAAAAAAAAAAAAAAAAAAAAAAAAAAAAAAAAAAAAAACGCTCCATGCTTGCTCAAACCATGAAAAAATAAAAAAAAAATCACCCAAATGATGCAATGTGAGTTGAAATTAAATGGAATAACCAATTATGTAGTGGAAAAGAAGAATGCATCCAAGAACATAAACCCCCTCCCCCCAAAATGAAAAAAATCGAAAAACTAAGGTTTCGGCCTTTACCTTGAAAATGTGGGGAAATTTGACGAATTCGTATGGAAATGCAACCCAACAATAGATGCTTGATGTTCACTTGATGTTTAATTTCACAATTTTGAAATGGGAGTGTCGATTTTAGAAGAAAGAAATAAGAATGAAATGAAGAATTGCAAAAAATGCGAAAAAGAATGTTAAAATTCAAACATACGGGCTGTTGCTAGAGCTAGAGGCGAGCGAGACAGCTTCTGCTTTTATCGCTCGAGTGACGCTCAGCGAAAGGATGGCATAGAACTTTGATACAAATAGCACTTAATTTTTGAAAAATTAGCACCCTTTTTCTTAAATAAATCAAGTTTCCGACATACGGATGAACTAAAAAATGCACGTGTTCACAAGTATTTCACTATCAATAAAAAAATTTCCACGTACTCAAATCAAGTTCAATGGAGTAAAATGTATAAGTGACTCACGTGTGTTAAGTGCCACTATTTTATTGTGAATATGACTCTAAACCTAAAATTTGTGAGAAAAGGCATGTGAACATCTATGTTAAATAAGTATTTTCCCTTACAAATGAAAGTCAAATTCATAAGATTATTAGAACCTTAAAATAAAGCTCATTTACATGTATATTTTTCTTTTCTCCCCATGAGTTTGAGCATATATAATAATAATAATTTTTTATAATATTATTTTACTCGATTATTACATCTTATGTGCAGACTCTTGTCTATTAAGCGACTAAAATTACCCCTGTAACGAGTGTTTGGCTGATGACTCCAAGTCATTTGACCATAGGGTACCAGATTATGAGAAACCCCTCGAGCTTAATTACTTGGGTCAAATAGACTTCGAAAAATAGTATAAGATGAACCATTTTTTAATAATAAAGAGATAATATGTGAGTTTAAGTCATCTAAATGAAGATCAATTCACGTTCAAGATCACATTACCAACAAATAACTACCATCCCAAATCTCACACATGCGGTCCATACTCTCTCACAAGATCACAGTGTGTACTGTGTAGATGGTACATGAAAAAATATATACTCAATACTCCACATTAAACCTAACAAAGTTATAGAAACAACAATACAAATCAGATGAATACATACTCGATCACAAATACAGTATTTAAGAGCATCATGAAATGTCCAGCAGCACAAAAACACAATAATATTTTTTTAATTAAAAAATTATCAAGAACTTTTAAAAGCAAAAACAAAAATTAAAATAAAATAAAAAACAAATGAGATGTATGCAAAAATGAATGGACTCAATGAACTGCACATGCATGCACGTAAGTACCTAATCAAGGAGGTACATGGATGCTCTTACCTTTAAGAGAATGATCAATCTCACGACCTTTCAGGTCACTCTTCTTAACTTAAACCTTCTTAGAAGTAGAAGTGATTCTAGTTAACTGAGTCATCATCTCAGTTAAGTGGCTAATCTGATTGGCAATGAAGTTAACCTTACTTGCGATATCCCGATTTTACTTCTAGTCGCAAGTTTACGACCCCTAGGTCTTGTGCGTCCCAGTGCACCACAATGATGACAGGTGGGAATAAACCTAGGCTCAAACATACTCAGAGATTGTTATCGATTTATAGGACTTCTGATCCTACGATGTCTAGTGGGTCTCGATCCTAAAACATTATTGTCCTTGGATTCAGGATTAACGGTCTTCCTAACTTTTTTGGTGGCTAGGACGAACGTGGTCTTGGAAGTACTAGCGGTAGTATTACCATTTTGAGCGTATCCTAGATCGTACCTATTTCTAGCAGGCTTATTCATCCCTAACAGATTATCGAGTTTCTGAGTACCACTCATGAAGGAATAAAATTGAGTATTAGATTTTTCTAGATCACTTGTTAAGGATTTAAATTTATCTTCTAAATACTCAATAACATGTTTCAACTCACCCAAATTTTTGGTAGAATCATAAAGGTCACCTAAGAGCTTCTCTCTCTCTGTTTCAAGTTCATTAACCTTTTTTAGTACAGATTTATTGACCTTATTGATTTTAAGAATCTCCTCAAACAGTTGTCAATAAAATTCAAGAATATCGGTCTCATCCTCAGAGTCATCCTTAGAATTCTCACTTTGTTCATCATTCTCCACCGTTTCACTCCCCTGATCAGATTCAATCTTAGCTATAGACATGAAAGCCATAAAATGTTGTTCATCCGTACCTACAGAGGTATCACTTTCAATACACGAATCTATTTTCATCATCAATCAAAGTCATTGCTAATGCCTTACGCATTCCTTTATTCAAAATTTTCTTCAAGTGAGGACATTCATTCATATAGTGACCAAAACCATGACAGTCATGGCATCTAACTAACTGAGATTTCTCACTTGAAGTCCTAGAGTTATTCTTTTCATGCTTATCTTTCGAGAATTTACCAGGGACTTCATTTTTCCTATCCTGAGGTTTTCTCCTATTCCTTATCGCCTTTTGAAATTTCTTGACGAAATAAGTTATTTCGTCGTCACTAAGGGTTTTGTTGTCAGTAGACTCACTCTCTTCTTTCCTAATGGTGTTCATGGCTATAGATTTAACCTTCTTCGATTAAGAAATGGTGAGTTCATATGTTTGGAGAGATCCTATGAGTTCCTCTATCTTAACTTCATTTAAATCCTTACTTTCTTCAATAGCGGTGATCTTAGATCCAAACCTTTCAAGTAGGGATCTAAGGACTTTTCAAGCTATCTTAAACTTAGGGATCTTCTCACCTAGGTTGAAACTCAAGTTTACTATATCATTAAACTTCATATAGAATTCATCGAATGATCCATCGTTCTTCATTTTAATTTCTTCAAACCTAGATGTTAACATTTACAGTTTGGAGTTTTTAACAGTTTTGGTACCCTCATGTGTGGTCTCTAAGATATCCCATCCTCTTTAGCAATTTCACACATTGACACTCACTTAAACTCCTCTATAGACATAGCTATAAACAGAGCATGAAGCTCTTACTATTACAGTTACAATCAGCTACTTGATCTTTGGTCCAAAGAGAAATGTCAGTGGGTGTAACAACACCAACAGTGGATGAAGGTACAGTTCAACCATTTTGTACACTGACCCAAATACGCTCATCCAATGCTTTAAGGAATGCTTTCATTCAAACTTTCCAGTATGCATATGTTCTTTCGTAAAAAAATGGAGGCACGAATAGAGGCTGACTCATCTAGATTAATTTATGGGTCATGAATCGAAATGTGGCTATGATGAAATTATGAGGTTCGACCCAAATTATACCTGGAAGGGAGTGAATAGGTGATTATGTGGAATTAAAAATTAAGTATTAATTAGCAACAAGTCACTATTAATTATCTCTATATGGTTAATCAATCAAGTCAATTTTCCTAAATTGAATTGCCCCAGTTATATGAACGCAATAAATAAGCAACCAAAATGATCACGGAGACTAGGTAAAAACTGTGGACACTTTTCCAGTCAACAATCCACTAGAAACGAATTATGAACTTACAGTCCGCCATACACGACTAATACTAGCACTTTCTGACTTCCTGACTACAATTCTCAAAGCTCTCTTAGATTGTGTGCTTTTGCACCAACTCCCAACTGTGGTTTTCAAAACCCTCATGGATTGCGTGCTCTTACACTAACTCTCGATTTTATGAATTCGTCTATCTCATGTGGATCAATGAAGAACTCCACGTTCTTTAACAACTGAAACTCCAATCACATTTCTTTAATCTTCAGAACTTTAATTGATGTGTATGAAGCAGCAGTTTGATATTTGGATTATGGATTTGATGTTTTCAATGTCAAGATCAAATCAAAACATGAAGGTTGAAAGCTTGTTTGATGAAGATGATATGAAGTAGTATGTATTTCTTAATGACCAACCTTGAAAAAACCATTCAGGGGCTTGCGGGTATTTATAGTTTAGATTTAGAATTGAATGAGTCGGACAAAAAGTCTTAAAAATGCGAATTAAATTTTTTCGTGAAACTCTGTCGTTCGAGCGAAAGCTGGATGATAGGTGAGCGATAGTGCGTTGCTCGAGCGAAGGTAAGAAGGCGACATGAGAGCGACAATGGTTCTGTTTTTGCCACTCGAGCAAAGTCATGGCGACAGTCTAGCGAAATTGCGGTGCCATTTTTTCCTTCTTTTCATTCTCGGACACCAGACAAAATACAACTCAATTAATAGCATTTACAACTTATGGACTTTTACAATACATTAATTCTAGTCCTTTTTGTGCATAGATTTACCAGTTACATTAAAAACCTAACAAAGTTGATTACCGTGATTCATAAGTTATTTTCACATAAGGTACAACCGTTCCTGATGATAACAATATAGGAGTGGATGCAAAGAATTATGAACTTCGAAAGAAGATATTTTATGAATATTAGATTTTAGTTAAGCATAAAGTTAGAAGAATAAAAAAGGCCCAATAGTGTTTAATGAAGATAAGAATAAAAAAGGCCCAATAGTGTTTAATGAAGATACATTTTCGTGGATGAAATTAGAGTGGTAGATTTTATTTGATTTGATTTTTATTTATTTAAGTAAATTCACATAAAGTTATAAATGTAATATAATTTTTTTTAAAAGTAGATACATATATAAGAATGGTGAATGACGCGTATACTTTTTGTACTATTTGAGTTTTTGCTTACAACCTAATGAAGAATTTCTAATGCGTCACTCAATAGTCATCTTATGTATATGGAACGATTCATAAAGTTTTTGGGATACAGTTGAGAGTAAAATTTTGGTTAAAAGGTTTTTTTTCAAAAAAAAAAAGGTAGTAATAGAAGTTTTAGCCTCATCCAAAAGTTTATATGTAGCTCAATTCTAAATCTTATCCCACCCCAGTTCTACTTCCGTCTCTAAATCAATTACACAAACATGTCTGTAATGGTAAAATCTATTTGGTTGTTATGATTTGGAGTTCATAAAATTGGCTAACAATTTTCTATTTGAACTTTAAGCTTATGAAATTCTAGAAATATTTGTTTATGTAGATTGAGCTCATATGTAAAAAATAAGAAAAAAAATCTTCGAGAGGATCCAATCTATTTCGAAGAAAATTCTAGATCATATCTCAGCATATAAGATATGAAAAACTAACGTTCATTTTTTTATAGTTCTTGAAATATATGAATTCTTATTTTTAAAATAATCGAACACAATAATATTTTGTTCACGTGTGCTTAGTTTAGAAAACCTTACAATGTGCTTCATTAATGAGTGTTGATATTTTATAGTTGTTTAAATTTAATGAATTCTTATTTTTATTGATAATCAGACATAATAATATTTTGTTAACGTATGCTGTAATTGGACAACCTTCACCTGGCACACGATTATGCTTTGGTTGAATAGACCACTATTTTTAATAATTAGACTACATTTTAATTATATGAAAGGCTCATAATTTTTATAGATTATCACATTTATGTCTCAAATTTTCATTGCATTCTTAATCTCAAATTAACATAAATTGTTTCTGATTATGATTTCTTTACGAAAGTTTCTTTAAGATAGAGTAAAAAGACTCATTTACTCATTGTATTTTTAAATAAGTAAAACAAATTATTATGCAGAATTGGGATTAAATATTTGATCCTCATTTAAAGCACAATAACAATATTTTTGGAAAAAAAAAACCATGATTATAGACAAGATTTTCTGATCAATGAAATATAAAAAAATAAGAATACGGTGAAGAAAAAGTTAAAAATATAAGTGTGATAATGAATAAAGGTAGATGATATTCAATCGAATTAAAATGTCGTGTGTTTATAAAAAATAAAAAAATGTGGTATGAACATAACCACTCTTATGTTTCGACACGATTACTTGTTAATCAGTTCAACATTTATTTATTGAAATTTTGATTTAATAGGTGTGGATGGACAACCCTGAAAATTGAAGTGCATGGTCAATTCCCTCTTTTGGTAGTCTCTCGTTCCATCGAAGATACTGGAGCTCCAATCCACTGATATCCTAACAAGATTGATTAGGCACATAATTTTCAGCTACAAAATGGCAACCACCTTTTCAAACATAAAAGTTGTTGCTAATTAACATAGGTAAAAGGTATCACTTGTTTATGATGAATAGATGACTGAATGGATTCAAGAAATATTAGATCTAAAGGAGAAAAATGTAATAGTGCAGGTTTGGTATTCAAGCTCCGGTTTGAGCCTATACTACCATTCCAGAAAGAGAACGACAAAACAAGTAGAACTCACTGCTTTGGTGTGACATATTATATATTTTAGCTATCCAAGTTCACGTAGGAGTCAAAAACTAAACTTAAAATTTTAGTGCTATTTTTGTCATTTAATTTATTTTGAATTCTTTGCAATTTTAGTTTGTTTAAAGTAGGTTCCCATGTAAACCCCTATAATTAAAGGGTTAATTTATCATTTTTGCACTGCGTTACTGATAAGTATATTTTATACATTTATTCGAGACCTAAAATAGTGATATTTGGTAGTTCTCTTGAAAAAATATATCTTAAAGTGTTCCATTTTATATTATATAAGTAAAACCCAATTGTTGAACGATGAATTGAAAGAAACAAAGGAAAAATGTGAAATCAAAAGCTTGGGGACCAACTTGCAACAATCTGATAGTTGACTCGAACCACAAAGTGAAGATTAAATATGAAAAAGGTTCAATTGGATGCAACTGGAAATGAAATGAGTAAAATATAGCCGAATTATTCTACCAAATCAACTTCTAGTTGAAAAGGTTATGCTCCAGGTTTTTAACCTCAACTTGAGACCCATTTTGGGATAGAAACCATTAGAATAGGAGAAATACTACCTCATTAATAATTATATTCCTTTGAGTTATCTTTCCAATACATTTTGAATCATCTCAATTGGATAGCGGAAGAGAAAATTATGACCAAAATACCGAAAGATGTTCAGGAACGAACGAAAGTAAACAGGGTGCACGCGCAAGACCCTATTTTCACCAACCCGAGAGCAATTCATGTGCCGCGCTGGGGCTGTTTTTGTATATGAATCATCAGTTTCCTTTTTTAATTTAAATTCAACTTGGCAAGAAGTTTTACAAGATTTTTGATCTAAACTCGACCCCTATATATACCTAGATGTCTCCTACATAAACTCTCATTTCTTATATACATCTCATACAATAATAATCCATCAATTTTTATAAAAAAAGAGAGGTAAAATCGTACATTGTGAGAAGGTTTCAAAGGTAAAGTTCAAGATCTCAACGGTTGGAGATTAAACATGTGATTTGTGGGCAAATAAGCATTTACTTTGAAAAAATTCAAGAACATTAAGATTCATCTTCCTTTATTTATTAATTCACAATTTCGAGTGATATTCTATACATTTAAAATGATTTATTGTAATTCCAATATGTTAGGTTAGTTTTATACATTGTTAGGATGAGATGAACCCTTATTATGATATTTTTAATTTTTAATTAATTATTTTGATTTTAATTTGGTTTGATTTATGGATGTTTATTTTCATTTTTATCGTTCTTTTCAATTCCTTGATGACCAATTGAATTGTTAGTGTATTTTATCGTTATCGAGAGAGACTATGTTTTAAGCACAATATAATAAATATTATTAAGTTCAATAGAGAATAGAGATATATCTCTATACTTTATATGGTTTCAATATGTGTACTAACACTTGTTAATGCATTTATCATATTTGCTTTTTTCATAGAGAGATGAAATGTCACATGAGGGGAATATACTTGATCGCTATAAAGATAGACTTTCAATTAAATTAAGAATATTTACCAACATGAATTAATTCAATTTGTCACTTTAATTATTATATTAAAAATGGAATAGTAAGGGGATTCAATATCTTAGTAGTACACCTCACTTATTTGAAAAATAAATTTACTTGCTTTCACTAGTTTAATTGATAATTTAGGTATTAATATAGAAAAATCACAACAACTTGTTTACTATTCGATTAAAGTTACAATTAATTTTTTATAGGTAGTTTACTTTATCTCATTGCTAGAAGACCTGACATAACCTTTAGTGTAAGGATTTGCGCGTGCTTTCAGGCTGATCCTAAGGAATTTCACCTGAGCGCCGTACGACGTATCATCAGATATGTCAAAGGAACTGTAGATTATGGGATCCTGTACTCTGGGGACTCTAATATTGATCTTACTGGTTATTTCGATGCCGATTGGGTTGGAAATGTCGATGATAAAAAAGTACTTCTGTAGGTTGTTTTTATGTTAGATCTAATCTTGTTGCTTGGTTGAGTAAGAAATAAAATTCTATCTCATTATCCACAGCAGATGCTGAGTATATAGCTGCAGGAAGTTGCCGCACTCAACTGCTTTGGATGAAGCAGATGTTGAGTGATTTTAGCATTGAGCAAGATACCATGATTGTGTTCCAAAAATCATGTCCAACACTCTCGAATTAAACATATTGACATACGATATCATTTTATTTGAGAGTTTGTGGAAACTCATGTTGTAACTCTTGAACATATCTCTACAGACAATCAGTTAGCTGACTTATTTACCAAGCCATTAGATGGTCTTGATTTGAATATCTTTGGATGACTATTGGTGTTTGTTTGCCTCATTGATTATGTGTTTTTGGTGCCTGCTCGTACTTTACTACAATGTGACATTGTTTTATTCGTACGTCATATTTGTTTATTTGTTTTCTATGAGAACACTTATATATATTTTTATTTTTATTATTAATATTATTTACTTATATTTTTATTTTTATGTTTTGACATTTTTTTATGTGTTTTTAGTGCATTCGTGCTTTAAATTACAAATAAAAAGGAAAAATTTGGACCACTGTAATAATAAATATATATACATGGGGCATTTTGCTTACAGCTTAACATACATTGAACTTGGTTTTGTTGGTTGTGATAAAGCATGAGTTTATTTGATGGACTATAGCATAATTTCCATTGATATCCTAAGTTATATATGAGTACTTAGTATATGTCTCTTCATATACCATCTGTACTGTACACACTATGATCTTGTTGGTAGGACTCTACCGCGTGTGAGATTTAGGATGGCTGTCACAAGTTAGTAAGGTGACTTTGAACATGAATTGACCTTATTTATTAGACATAAGCTCAAGATTTTTCCTGATAAACCAAATATATACAGTAAATAAAAGACTCAATATCTTATGCTCATTTTCGAAGCCAATTTGACTTAAGCGATTAAGCCTGCAGAGTTTCTCATAACCTAGTGCATTTGGTCAACTGACTTGGGTTAACAGGATTAAAGCTCGCTACATGGGTCATTTTAATCGCTTAATGGACAGGGGCTTGCACTTAAGATTAATTTTTTTAGGAGCTTAATGGTTGTGCAAAATATATGTTAGAAGTTAGGAGGAGATATGAAATTATCTGTACACAATGAGCTTTAATACATAGGTTCTAATATGCTTTACTTGATTTGACTTTCATAAGTAGGGGAATATCCTTATTGACAGTGATGTTATGCATGTCATTTCTCACAAAATTAATATTTGGAGTCCTACTACTAGAAAATTAGTGGCACTTTACACATATATGTCACTTATACAATTTACTCCATATTTAACTTGTGTCAAATGTGTGGGAACGTTTATTGTTTATTGCGTATATTTATGACTGCTAACACCCGCATTATTGGGTTATTGTATGTTATTTTTTGGTCCCTTGTCATTTTGTAACAAAAAGGGGAATAAGAAAAGAATGAATAGAAATTTTTTTTACTCAAAAGGCATTATATTACATTAACATGATAAACTTTTGATATAATATAATTTCAGTTTTACCAGATTAAGTTTTGATATTTTAGTAGTATCTATGTTTCGATTTGGTATGTTGGGTTGCATTGGTACTATGTCTTAATTTAGCATATGATATGAAACTCAAAAGTTGCATTATGAGTTATTAACTGCTTAAATCATTTTTACACTGTGAACTGCTTGAACTATTTTTACACATAATACTGTTTTACATACATTTTACACTGGGTATTTAAGTTGTCTATTTCAGGAAATAGGCTTTGAAAAATGAAATGCTGAATTCGTTCAAAACATTTGTTAGTTGTGTCAATTGTTTTGAATCTGTAATTTTATTTTACTACTGCCTTGACTTAGATTGTAGTTTTGTTATAGATTGCTAAATGGGGAGCTTGTTAGGTGTTTAATGTATTTGGCAAGTTTGTGAACAAAAATGACTAAAATTGATATGTTGAAAAAAGTCAAAGAGTAGTGTGCAATTAGTGAAAGTTATGATATTTTAGGTCTAGGGTTTGAGAATGAGGACGGAAGGAAAAACGACGCGAATTTTTGCTAGATTGTCGCCAAGGTTTGGCTCGAGCGTCATAAATAGAAACTTTATCGTTCAAATATCGCCTCGCCTTC
>CAIGRP010028098.1:0-10959 GCA_903798385.1 Fraxinus cuspidata | reverse complement strand
GTTGAGAATGAAAGTGACTGCAAAATCAAGGCTATTAGGATTGATGATGGACAGAATATGCTAGCAATCAATTTGACAGATTTTGTGAGGAAGTAGGGATTAAACATTAGCTAACATTCCCTTACTCATCTCAGCAAAATGGGGTCTGTGAAAGAAAGAATATGACAGCAATGGAAATGGCAAGGTGTTTAATGTTGGAAAAGAATGTGCCAAAGGTCTTTTAGGGTGCGGCTATGAACACTTCAATTTACCTACTCAACAGGCTGCCTACTAAAGCTTTGGACAAGTTAACTCCCTATGAGGCTCGATATGGAGTTAAGCCAAACATTTTACACCTGAAAGTGTTTGGAAGTGTATGTTATATGCGTATACCTGATGTGAAGAGAGACAAGTTATGAAAGTGACTGCAAAATCAAGGCTATTAGGATTGATGATGGACAGAATATGCTAGCAATCAGTTTGACAGATTTTGTGAGGAAGTACGGATTAAACATTAGCTAACATTCCCTTACTCATCTCAGCAAAATAGGGTCTGTGAAAGAAAGAATATGACAGCAATGGAAATGGCAAGGTGTTTAATGTTGGAAAAGAATGTGCCAAAGGTCTTTTAGGGTACGGCTATGAACACTTCAATTTACCTACTCAACAGGCTGCCTACTAAAGCTTTGGACAAGTTAACTCCTTATGAGGCTCGATATGGAGTTAAGCCAAACATTTTACACCTGAAAGTGTTTGGAAGTGTATGTTATATGCGTATACCTGATGTGAAGAGAGACAAGTTAAGTCAGAAAACTGAAGTATGAGTTTTAGTCGATTACTGTAAAAATGCTAAGGGTTATAAAGTTTATAATCCTCAAACCAACAAGGTTGTTTCCACCAGAGATGTTAAAGTTGTGAAAATTCTTCATGGAACTGGGAGTCAAATTCTATGAATAAACCTAAGACTCCAAGACTAATTTCACAAACTGAAGATGCTGATAATGATGATGAAGAAGTTGAGGACGAAGCTGAACCAGATGGTGAATCATATTCAAAAAATGAAGTAATAAGAACCATATCACTTTAGGACATTTATGCCATCAGTAATGCAGCAATTTTGGAGCCTGCAACCTTCAATGAAGCAGCTCATTCCCAAGATTGGATAGAAGCAATGAAGGAGGAGCTTAAGGCAATTGAAAAGAATTCTTGTTGACAGACCAAGAAACAAAATTGTTATTAGTGTTAAATGGGTATTCAGGACAAAATTGAATGATGATGGTTCAATCAATAAGTTCAAAGCTAGGCTAGTTGTAAAAGGCTATGCCCAACAATATGGAATTGATTTTACTGATACATTTGCTCATGTTGCCAGACTTGAAATAATAAAGTTGTTATTTGCAATGGCTGCTCATCAAAATGGAAGATATACCAACTTGATGTTAAATCTGCCTTCCTGAATGAGCATCTAAATGAAGAGATTTTCATTGAACAACCTGAAGGCTTCATCAAAGAAGGAAAAGAGGATAAAGTGTATCTATTAAGGAAAGCATTATATGGCTTGAAGTAGGCACCGTGGAGTTGGTATAGCAGAATAGACAATCATCTGTACAGCCTTGGTTTCAGCAAGAGTGTTAATGAACAAACTCTCTATATCAAACTAGTGGAGGAGGATTTACTTATTATTTCACTATATGTAGATGACCTTCTAATCACAAGAAGCAATGCAGCCTTAATTGAAGAGCTAAAGGATGAATTGAAGAAGGATTTTGAGATGACAGACTTAGGAGAAATGAAATACTTTCTTGGAATAAAAATAGATCAAACAAATGATGGTATTTTTGTTTACCAAAAGAGTTATGCTAAAGAAGTGTTAAAAAAGTTCAGACTTAGGAGAAATGAAATACTTTCTTGGAATAAAAATAGATCAAACAAATGATGGTATTTTTGTTTAGCAAAAGAGTTATGCTAACGAAGTGTTAAAAAAGTTCAATATGGAGAATTTCAAATCAGTTAACACTCCTTTAGTTTAGAATTCAAAGTTGGTAAAGGATAAAGGTGCAAAGAAAACAAATGAGAAGATCTATAGAAGCTTGGTTGGATGTTTGCTCTACTTAATAAACACAAGACCAAATCTTATGTTTGCTGTTAACTTGCTGTCTAGATTCAGGCAAGAGCCAAGTGAGATTCACTTCCAAGCTGTAAAAAGGGTGCTAAGGTACATCAGAGGAACAGAGAACTTTGGAACAAGTTTTGGGAAGTCTTAAACTTTGTTTTTAACAAGTTTTACTGATAGTGATTGGGCCGGTTTTGCTGATGACATGAAAAGTACTTCAGGCTATGCTTTTTATGCTGGTTCAAGCCTAGTTTGCTAGAATTCAATCAAACAAAAAATGGTGGCACAATCTACTGTTGAAGTAGAGTATATAGCAGCAACAAAGGCAACCAATCAGGAAATATAGTTAAGGAAAATTCTGAAGGATCTGAGGCTTTAACAAACTGAAGCAACTACCATTCTTTGTGACAATCAATCTGCTGTAGCAATTGTGAAAAATCTTGTGTTCCATGGAAAAACAAACACACATAAATATCAAGTATCATTTCATAAGGAAAACACAAGAAAGAAAAGAAGTGGAATTGAGGCATTGCAGTTCAGAAGAGCAGGTTGCTAACATATTCACTAAGCATTGCCTAAGGAGATGTTTGAAACACAAAGAGGATGTCTGGGTGTTTCCAACAAAAGTGTCAATGACAAGTGATGAACCGTGAGATGACGTATATTTTATCAGCCCTAAAGAAGTCCATGAGATGACATAAATGAAAGAAGTTCAAAGAGGCAGAAGCATCATGCTTTAATGATGAAAGCAGATAATTAAGCCAATGTAATAGAGGAAAATGCTATGAGTAGAAGCCTCACATTTAAGGTAGAGCTTCTTAAGGAAATACCACACCAAGAGCTCTAAGAGAATATGGAGATGATGGAGTCCAAGAAGCAACAATGTTTACGTTTTTCTCATTACCTTGCACTTTAATTATAGGTTGACATTTTTTTTCTTTTGCATGATTAGGGTTTTCTTATTAGAACAAAAAATACTTCGTAGAAAAAGAAATTACCAAATTAGTAACATCAGCAAATTCCAGAGAAGGAGCGTGGAATTATGTAATGCTTTGGACATGCTCATAAGTCTTGGTAACGAAGATTCGGTCAAAATTATTAAAATAATCCTGGGGTGAAATTTTGATGAAGATGAAGTCATGAGTAGAGATTCTTTGATTCAGCAGAAATTGATGATTCGAAAATCGAAATACGTTAGAAACACTAGTGAAATAGCAAAATGACTTTCATACTCAAGAGTTAGAACTTGATTTTAGTTGAGGATGTACTGTTATAATACCTAGGATGAGAACCAGCATCCCTTTATTGTTTCCAATTTGGATTCGACGGATACTGAATTCACCTTTGCTGAAAATCACGCATCTTGGTAAACATATTTGTCATTACCAATGGAAAAGCCTTTGGAAAAAATATGTCATTACCAATGGACATTCCGTTGGCAAACATATTTGTCATTACCAGCAGAAATGTCATTGGTAAATATATTTGTCATTACCAGTGGATATTCCATTGGCAAAAATATTGTCATGTAAAAATAATTATCTTTTACCAACGCGCAATCCGTTGTTGAAGGTATTTTCTAGTAGTTAACAACATTATTGACATACATGTATTCCGTTGGTGAAGCTTAATTTATTTTTTTAATAAAAATACTAAAAATCTGTAAAATTTTTTAATTAATAAGCAGTATTACCAAAATGCACTAAATAATCAAAATCGTCAAAACATACTAAAGCCTTAATAGATCAAGTTATCACATCGAGATTTCAATGTTCATACATCATGTCTTACACATCACTTGCTTTTCTTTTTATTTCTTCATTACTTTCTCCGATTCCTCCTTCAAACCCTCATTTCTCCATTTTTCTGTTAGAAATAGATCCCTTGGTTGTGAAGAATTACATATCGCACTAATACCACTTGTTAACAAATTTAGAGCCCTTGGTTGTGAAGAATTGCATATCGCATAGATAGAAAGAGGATTAAAAACGAGCCAGAAAATAGAAATAATAGTTCCCAAAATAACATTGCCACTCTTACGAAAAGCGAGCGACATGATGGCGCTGAGTTTCGGTTCCAAAATCTGTTTCTTCTTCTTGAATGGTGCCTAGGAGCCAAAATTGGTGCTCCAAAGACTCCAATGTCCAACTTTGATCCCTTTAATACTATTCTTCAAACAGTACAACAAAAAACTCAACGGAATTCGGGTCAAACTTTAGCAAATCTCCACCTTAAACCAAATTACAATGCAATGAAAAAACTTCAAAATTATCTACCTGAAGACAAATTTCACTACAAAGAATAAACCAACGACTCTTCAACAAAAAAGCTGCAACAAAATTCTTGAACACAAATTTCTACACCTCTTGCACAAAACCCAACTAGGGCAAACACAATAATCAAAAAAATCAACTGAATCCAAAACCTGCTTAATAGAATTATCTTGGACACCAAAGTTGCTCAAATTGTCATCAAGAGCACCAAAATCACAAATAATTTAATAATCACCAAGCACGGTAGGAACAAGCCCTGTAATAGAATTAACATAACTGCTTCAAAGAAGGTTATTGGCTAGACCCAAAGCCTTCAATCACATCCTAAGCACAAAATACCAAATTAGCTTCAGTGTACCTATGTGAAGGCCTAATATCTCTGATAGGTCTATCTCTAGCAATTGAATACAATAGCACCGCTAGTAATGGTGTTAAAGAGGAATTATTTATAACTTCTGAATTCGACTGAGTTGTATTCTTCAACATGGACCCAAAACTAAACTCAAACAATACTGTACCAAACTCAAAATCCACCCGAGTCCTTAAATTTTGCTAATTGATCCAAATATTCTGTAGAATCAAGCACTACTTATGATTGAAATTACCTTCGGTACCAAATTTGCTCGAATCACATCACAACCAACTCCATGTGAGTCAATGATTATTAAACATAAGCAACCAAATTGGCCTCACAGAACCTCTCCTGAGGTCTAATCTTCGATTTAGAGACATTTGTAACAAACTTGATCATCAAAACTTCCAAGACATCTAAATCGATCCTTCCGTTGCTTCTCTTCCAACATCCAAACACAAATTTACCATAACAAAAATCTTGTTGCAATCTAAAAGTGGAATATCAAACTTCATACTTGTTATCCTGAGATAATCAAACCTCATTCTAAGCTGATCAATTCTCGCTCTAATATGAAACCAAAATGGCTCTTCCAGAAACTGTTAAACCTTGGCTGTGATATCACTTGTTAGAAATAAATCCCTTTGTTGTGAAGAATTACGTATCGCATCGATACCACTTGTTAACAGATCTAACCAAGTAGTTGCATACACTAATGCCACTTGTTAGAGAATAGTGCGATATGGCATAATATGATGTAAAGATCACAATGTAAGAACACTAAGAATTAATGTGGAAACAACGTGGCAGAGGAGGAGAATTTTATTCATCAGGAGAGAAAAGATACAATGAATTGTATTCTAATTCTATACAATGAAGTCTAAAACTTGATTCGAAGCCAATAATCACGTGGAGTACATAAATGACCCAAATGAATATATTATAGATCGAAAGAGGATAAAAAGAGCCAAAAAATGAAACAATATGTCCCGGAATAACAATGCCACTCAAGTGGCAGCCTAGCGGCGGTCAAGCACCACGCGGAGATCAAGCGAAAAACGAGTGATGGGCTGGCTCTTTCAAGGGCTCTCAGGCATTGAGTTTTGGGTCCAAAATCCATTTCTTCTTGCTGAATGGCACCTAGGAGCCAAAATTGGTGCTTTAAAGACACTAATGTCCAACTTTGATCTCTCTAATACCATTCTTTAAACGGTTCACCAAAAATACTCAACGAAATTTGGCCAAACTTCAACATTTCCATTTCCAATCACCAGAAATGTGAGGATCAAATTGGCTACCACCACCAATTTCCATAAATCAATATGCGAAAACAATAAAAAAAATCTAGCTTTAAACTTCAAAAGCTGAGAAGAAAATAAAAATGGGAGTTCAGTAAAAAATACAGTGTTCATTGTAATTGATTATTCTTGAAAGTAATCTTTTCTCGTTCACAAACAAATTTAATGTATAATGAAAAGGAAAAAAATTGTAGCAATATAGTTTAGAGATGTACCTATAGAAGCAGAAACATCAGTCCACTTAACTTTTCCTTCTTGAGCCTATTCAGAAATGAATTCTCCTTAACTCAAACATGAAAACAAGCTTCCCATGAGGCCCAGTTTCGTGCCTATCCACTATGTACAAGTCATCATATTGGAGGTGTCATTTTTACTTTGCTATTTTTATCAGTTCTTCAAATATTTTTAAACCCTAAAATCATATGATTTTTTCAATTTCAGTATGAGTCAAAGAATCACTACTCATGGTTTTGTCTTGGTCAAACTTTTCTCCTGTGATAATTACTAGTTGAGACCAGTATCTCAGAAAAAGAGATCCCATCCAAAAATAATAACCAACATCCTACGAATTAAACTAGTTGTACATTCCTTAATGTTCATGTAGCAGCTTTGGACATCCTTTCTTGCTAACAGAACAATTGTCTAGCCCATGGATTGAACACGTCAGCATCCACCTGGGTAAAATAAATATAAAGGAACAGGAAATAAAGAAAAAATAAAGAATTGAAATCGAAAAAAAAACTAACAAATGGTTTCGTCTTCCCTGCAAACCTCAAAGAATACATATTCCACTTATTTTTCCCCTTAGATCACTCCTTTTTGTGGTCAAGTTATTATTTAGGTGGGGCTGTTAGATAAGCAATCTGCTATCTCTAGGTTTAAATCGGATTTGAATGCAAAAGGGTGGTGAAATATCAAAATTGAATCAATTGGCGGATGAGGAGTTCGTAGAAGAATCAAGACTGACAATGTATGATGAGGATTCTGTTGGTGGCTCACAATCCATACCAGACAAAAAAACATGTCCATGATGGGATGATGTGTCAAACAGGAGGCCATGAAGAGATTTCTCCAAATGCAACTAGTAAAAATATGCAGATGCTGATGGAATATGAAAATTAAGAGGAAGAAATCAGAACTTTTCATCACATTTCAAAGTCTTACACGGCTAGAATATATAGCAACATTCATGTATTACAAAAACTTCTAGCACACTTCTAGTCGACAACTCTTTACCTACTACCACTTAACTTGTTATCAGCATTCCTAATCACATTATGCAAGACCATACTATACTCGACTTCAATCACATTGAGACCTTAACTTTGGCTAGATAAAGATACAACAAAAAACATTAAACTTTTAACAACAGAAATGTCAATCTAATGTTAATACTCATCCTCGACACTTTTGCCGGAAACACCAAGGCATTTCCTCAATGTTTCAAACCTTCCTTTAGACAAAGATTTTATTAGAATATCCGAATATTGATCCTTTGAATTGCAATGCACTAGTTCCACTTCCTTTCTTTTTTGAGCTTCTCTGACTTATTCATAGTGCTTATTTCCCAATTCCATGAAGATTTCTCATCAACCTTGATATCCCTGCTAGATATCATCTTTTTGGTTTGTGGATTGTAAACTCTATACTGCTTAACATTGTCACAATATCCAACCAAAATACCAATCTCTACCTTCTGACTTAACTTATCCCTTTTTGCATCAGGAATGTGAGTGAAACAATTGCTACCAAACACTTTTAGATGTACAACATCGGGCTTTACTCCATATCAGGCTTTTCTTGTCTAAGGCTTTTGTAGGCAATCTGTTAAGAAGATATATTGCTGTATTAACAGCTTCAGCCCAAAAATCTTTTGGAACCTTTTTCTCAATCATGAGACACGTAACCAACTCCATAATTGTCATGTTCTTCCTTTCACACACTCCATTTTACTGAGAAAAATATGGAACAATCAGCTGATGTTTAATTCCCATAGCATCACAAAAATTATGGAACTGATCACATCTATATTCGGTGCCATTGTCAGTTATTATAGCCTTAATCCTACAATTACTTTCATTCTCCACAAGATTTCTAAACTTCTGAAATACATTAGCAACTTCAAATTTCATTTTCAGGAAGTCAACCCAGCACATTCTTATTAGATCATCTATAAACAGAACAAACTATCTTCTGCCGTTTAAAGTTGGTGTTCTCATAGGACCAATTTGATTGGATTAATTCCAGTTTATTTAAAGCTCTTCTTGACTGATTTTGAGGTAAATTGACAAACATCACATACACAAACATCATCATTTATGTCTAGCATATTCTCTACAAGTTTTAGTTTATACAAGTGCTTGAGTGAAGTGAAATTTGCATGACCAAATCATTTATGCCATAGAGAAGACCCAACCAATGTACTGGAAAATGCTTAGGTGGTTATATTTTTCTATTCCAAAGGAAAACTTCTACGCTTCATCTTAACAGACATCAATTCAAGGTTATTTGTATCTAGTATAGTGTAGCCACTGCCTTTGAATATTAAGGTGAAATTTTTCTCAATCAATTGGCGTACACTAATTAAATTTTGGTATATATCAAGCACATAAAGCACATCTGATATGTATTTGGTACCTGTTGGAGTCTGCACAACAACTACACCAATTCCTATCACTTTCACATACTCTCCATTGCCAACCTTTACTTTTGATCTGTATACACCATTCACTTCAACAAAAATACAGAAGTTTGAGGTCATATGATGAACATAACCACTATCCAGTAACCAAGTTTCAACTCTGCTACAGACATTGAAGTTGATTGTAGTAAATAGATGCTCCTCCTAATGTTGCTACTGATTTTCTGCTACCTGAGCTTGCTGTTGATCTTTCCTATCCTTTCGATTTTCACACACTTTCTCAACATGTCCAAATTGTTTACAATCTCTGTATTAAACACCGGGCCTAAACCAACACCGTCTTGGATAATGTCCTTCCTTTTACAGTGAGGACAGAGAGGATACTTTCCACCTTTGCCTCCATTTTTGTTGTTTTCATCTTCCTTCTTCTCATGTTGTTTCTTCACACCAAAATCAGTTTAAGCTTTATGTTTTTCTTTGACAAATAAAGCTCCTTCAACATGTTCTTCCTGCCTGATAAGCCTCATCCGTTCAGTAGCTTGAAGTGCATTAACAAGCTTAGATACAGGTATGATGGACAGATCTCGACTCTTCAAGAGAGGAGATCTTTGCCTCGAACTTTTTAGGCAAGCTTAAAAAAACCTTTTCTACAACCCTCTTATCATGTAGATCATCTGCCAACAACCTTATTTGATTCACCACTTTCATAAGCTTATCAGAAAATTCCTTTACGATTTTTGATTCCTTCATCTTCAAAGTTTCAAACTCCCTTATGAGATTTAACTTGCATATGTCTTTTTCTTTCATTGCCTCAAAACTCCTCTCTTAATCTATCCCAGGCCTCCGTAGCAGTCTTATAGGTTATAATCCCGGTGAAAACAAAGAGGAAGAAAGCTGAACTTTTAATCACATTTCAAAGTCTTACACGACTAGAATATATAGCAACATTTATGTATTACAAAAACTTCTAGCACACTTTTAGCCAACAACTCTTTACCTACTACCACTTAACTTGTTGACAGCGTTCCTAATCATTATACAAGACCATACTATACTAGATTTCAATCGCATTGAGACCTTAACTTTAGCTAGATAAAGGTACTACAAAAAACATTAAACTTTAACAACAAAAGTGTCAATCTAATGTCAATAGATGCTGGTGTCAGTGAAGATGTTTGGGTTAGCAAGTCTTTTGGTGATGATGAAAGAAGAAAGGGCAGAGCCCAATGAAGTCCAGTGCAGGCTTGTGCCTGCACTGAACTTCTAGGCCCTTTTAAGTAATGCCCATAATTGAAGCCCATTAGCATTTAGCACACAACACTTCAATTCAATAACTCAATACGATATTACATTCATCAGACCCAATTACAACCCCTTCCTTCCTTCTTATCTCAACTTCGCCTCCTTCTTTTCCCATCTCCACTATGTCTCCGCCTTCTCTTCCCCCGGTCCTAGCTCCAGTCAATTTTTGTCACTTTCTCGGTTATCTCGCTACTCAATTTTTGCCGTCTCATCCAGTCATCCGCCATTCAAGGTTGATTGCAGGTCACCTAGTCTATTGAAGTTCACACCATCCCTATTGCCGGCTGTCGCTCCCTGCTCCATCGTGCCTCGATCGCCATCTATTTTTCGACAACAACAGAAGAAGAAGGTGATTAAGATTTAGATAAAGCCTCAACTGCAAGTCTGTAGGCATAACTCATTTTCCCTTTCTTATTTTTTTGTCATTTTGATTTGTGTAAATTGAAATAATGTTTGATTTTGTTTCTTTTTAACACATTGCTTTTCAATTAATTTTTCTAGACTTCAACTTCCTTCTAGACTTCCAGTATTGCTGCCTTCGTAACTATGAGTTGCTTATTCTATCTGTGAGTATCTATGATTTTGAAGCGTGAATTGCACAATTTTTGGAAATAGTAATATAGTATTGCCCAGTGATTTGTGATTTTTGAATTGTAGTGTGAAATGTAATTGAATATAATATTGCCCTGTGAATTGGAGTTAGTATTGCCCTGTGAAGATATTTTCTTTGACTTCATAATTTGAGTTTGTGCTAGAATTGTTTTACATGACAATAATGGTTAGAAGTAAACTATTAAATTCATTTATAGATTTTTTTACGTAAATTGGATTAAGTAGTAATTGGATATCTAATGTTTTAATTCAGATGTGAAATGAAGAGATTCTTTCAAAGAAAATGTAGACAATGTAAATGTTGATGGGATAAGTCGAATAATGAGGAATTTGACATCGCAAAACTTCCAACTGATCCTAGTCTAAGGATACCCATTTTGGATTACAAT
>CAIGRP010028094.1:0-14026 GCA_903798385.1 Fraxinus cuspidata | reverse complement strand
AACACATAAGAAACTACCTTGGATGCGCGAGGTACTGTCGGCCATAAATCCAACTGATCCGATGATTGTGGTGCATGCACAACCTATCTTTGAGCAAGTTTATCAAATATTGAATCATCATCGGAACCTCCCGACCACTACAGGTCCTGAACTTTCGAACATCCGTCTGATCATGCACGTCGTCAACTCCATGCTTATGACCCCTAAATGATACCATTTTATACTTTATTTTTGTTGTGTTGACGCTGGAAGGTTTGTACAAAAATTCTAGGGATATTCATCGGATGGGTACCGCACGCTTACTGTGGAGCTTACTCTTCCTTTCTTTCCCGAAGTGTTTTCATATATGTAGAATTTGCAGTCGATATTTAGGCATTTCTGTTTGGACAGTTACTGTTTATATCAATTTTGTTTGTATACTATTCTATAATTCAATACCAGAAAGTTTCTGTTCTGTCGAACGTATTTTTGCTGTCGTTTATTTTGTTTACCCTCCACATTTCTGCCGTCAGTCGAATTCTGTTGTCAAATTGGTTTACCAGTGCACGTTCGCCACACTCCACTGGATGTTACAGGTGCACAAGTTTTTATTTATTTATGTTTACTACTATTTAATGAAATTTCAACGGTTCTGATTTCATTGTATTACAGTGGATTAAGATTATATTTCAACGGTTCTATTTGGTCGAATTTTCTGTTGCCAAATTTCAACAGCGCGTAAGATTATATTTGGTTAACAGCGTCACTAATGCAATCGTGGATTGCTTAAAAAATTATGCTAAATAAATAAAAATGAAAGGTGAATTGTCAAGCTGATGTGGCAGAAAAACTAAAGACAATGTCTAGAATTTCGTCTAGATTCAGATACTCCGTGAGACGGAATGATTATACAAAATAAGTATTTTCTTTTCATTGAAAATTAACTTTAGACATTGAATGTCTATTCATTTAGAGATTAATTTGATGTAGACTGAAAGTTTTTCAACCTAAATAACATTTTATAGAATACATTGAAGATGTTCGTTGGACTATTGTATATCTTAACGTGTAAATTAGCTTTTACGTAAAAATGACGGTTAATAAAAAAATTTGATAAATTAGAAAAAATAATGCTTGATTTTCTAATCTTAGTTCAAGCTTTGTGTGCAAAATCTTATGGAAGAAATATTATGCAGTCTGTATCGGTCTTTAGAGGGCAAAGAAATTTATTTGCATTTTGAGTTGCGTAAATTGACTGTACCCTTACATATTCTACACATATATTTCTGGATCCTATTTTCTACCAAAGACGTCCTTTTCATGTAAATAAATAATCAACTGAAAATTCAAGATTGTGATTATTGGTCATGAAGCAGTCATATTCAATCCCTTGGAAGACTACACGTTGGAATTTCAAGGATCGTGCTATAAAATTCTCTCATTTATAATCACAACAAAGACAAAAAAAAATGAAGCAACCTTTTTAAATTGATTCAAAACTTTGAATTACTCGTCCCGTCCCATTTATATAGGTTGATTTTGTATTTCACAAGGATTAGAAAATCTTATTTAATGTTATTGAAAAAGCAATTTAATCAAAAACTTTCATAATTTACCCTTTATTTAATTATCAAAAACTAATAGTAAAGAAATTGAATGATTTAGTTTTCAATTCTCACGTTAATTATAACTAGACAAATTAAATAAAGACATATTAGTGAACGAACAAAACAAAATTTGAGGATGGAGGAGTATTATATAAAATTTGAGACTTTTTGTTTATTGTTGAATTTTAAATTAAATATAAAATATATTTTTAAACATTTAAAATTTCATATGAGATGTTTGACAAGGTATTAGAGTTGTGACAACGTTTCGATTAATTAAATGTCGATCCTTCCGTTAAAAGATACTTAAAAATGACAAGAATGCTTCACTTATTCCTTATATATTTTAAGACGAAAAACAATTTACTCTTAATAAATCTTTACAAGATATTAGCTCGTTTCAGAAGACGGCCGCAAGATGGTTATAATAATGGCAAGTTAAAACGTAGCAATTCTATAAATATGTTAAACAATCGAGTTGGTCGAGTACTTGACCCGACCAACTTGACCAAATATTGAGTTGATCGAGTTAATAAACTTAACCAATTTGATACGAGTCGAGCTAGTCAATTGAACGGGCCTTTACACGAATGAGTGAAATCTAAGCAAATCAAAAGAATCTCATCCAATGAAGCTTTCCCTCGATAATTTACTCATTTCCACTAGCACAAAAGGAAGATCACCGGAGAGTAGAATTTCCACGGGTTTTCACAACCAATTGTCACGTCGTAGTCATCACCAGCACTGATCCGTTTCCCACCTCCGGGTCTGGTAATATCGTACCCGTTCCTGACTCCGGACCCCGGAGCCACTCCAAGAAGGCCTCCGGCGTTGCGACCCGACACACAACTCCGAATCATACACATCCCTAGCGTCGGGATCCGACAGAATGGAGTATGCTTTGTGAATCTCGATGAAATCTATGCCTTCGTCGTCTCCCGTTGACGTCGATGATGATTTAGTTAAATGCGAGGCAACATCCGGGTGGAACAACTTGGCAAGCGTCCGGTACGCCACTTTGATCTCCATTTGGGTAGCTTTCTGATTGACTCTGAGAACCTCGTATAGACTCCTCCTCCGCTCAATAAGTGCCGCCGACGGCACCTCCGCTACGGCCGAGCGAATAAACATATTGCGGTGGCCGAGAGTTACTGTTCCTAGCATTGAAGAGAGATTTTGCGAATGCAATGGATTTTTTATTTTTCAGAGGGAAGGGGGTATATATAAAGGCTAGAGGTGGGGAATCGTGAGAGAGAAACTGGGCCCACAGGGGCGGGGATTACTGTGTGCTGACATGGCACCTTGTATTGCTTCTAGAAGATTAGTGGTTTAGTGGATCAGTGAGCTCTACTTTGGATGATCGATCGTCCTTTTTAAGCCATTATTACTTGCCTTTTGCTCCAACCATTGTAAATCGGGTCGGGTCCAATACTTTTGCCAAATTAAAATATTTTAAGTACTTATTTAGTTAGAATGTATTTTCATACTTTAGATCATATATTGGCTTGGAATATTACGGGACACCGAGAGATTAGGACGGGATTCGAACCAAGAATTTTAATAAAAAATCGACAAAGTGATTGTATGACTGACGACTTCATCGTTGATGTATGAACTTGTCTAAGGTCGATAATTTAGATCTTTTCTTGACTCTTAAAATAAAAAAATCATAATTTCTTTTAAACTTTGGAACCGGTTAAAATTCAGATTTAAGTCTAAGTCAACGATCGTTTTTAACCACATATTTCATGGGTTCTACAACTTTTCAACTACACGTTTTATCAACTTTTATCAAAATCGACTAAAAATCCAATTTTAATCTACCAAACAGGAGCTAAATATCTTGAAATTGTAGAAGTCAATTTTATTTAAAAGACTATTCCTACAATGGTACACCATCACAGTGGATGTATTATCAAGACAATCAATAATCTATGCCTCGACTAAAATCTTGATTCGTGATTGAAAAAAAGGTGTGTGTGGGAATTTAGGGTTATGTGGGAAGCTTTTTAATTTTCACATCTCTTTGGGCCACAAATTTGGAGAGATGTCACGATTCTTGTTGCTTGACCCTTTATAGTTGTTTTTCCCCTTTTTGTGGTGTTTGGACCCCAATTGGCCAACTTTTGCTACTGAAATAAAGTTAGTTCAAGATTGAGTCATACAATATGGAGATAGTGATGGGCTTCTAGAAACCTTTTATATAAAGTTTAGTTTAGCATGGAAGCTATTAAGTTGTTGGTTAATCCTTGATTGAAATTTAATCATATCGTTATTGAAGTTACGACTCATTAATTGAAAGATTTTGGGTAGCTAACGGACTTTATTTGGCGCTAATTGACGAAGTTATTAAAGTTGATAGATCGTCACACTTACACAAATCTTGAAATACCCAATAGAATAATATAGTATTGCATCTTTACAAAGGTTGTCATGTTTGGTATGTAGTAGATATACTAGTCATGATTTTTTTTTAAAAAAAATATATTTATAAATTGCCTGATAAAATAAATTATACAATACAAAATGAGATTAAAAGAAAGATTAATTTATTGTTATGTTTGATTCTATTTTAGGATGCATGTATGTATAGAAGTATTAGTCAAATGAGCGAAGATAAAGCCAAAATAGTTGGTTTTGAATTCAAAGCCACTAAATTAACTTGAGGAAGAAAGGAATCCTCGTGGAATGGACTTTTTCTGGCTAAATTGGATTTTAATACAACGGTCATGGTAACCCAAATATTGAATTCCTGTTGAAATTTGCGTATACATTGTATAGTTGGTCTAACCATGAACTTAATTTAGTAGAAATGTTCTCCTGTATACTGTGAAAAGCCTTATCTTATCAACTTGAAAGAAATTTTACTTACGATTCTCACATTTGGAGAGAACCGTAAGTAAGATTCTCCTACAATATCAACAGGTAGGTAGTCTCATCCTGTCCACTGTGGACAGAAGAACAACTTCTCTTAATTTAGACGAGTAATGTTACTTGTACATAATTTTACAGATTGTTGTACAGATTGATAATATTGCATTATATTAAAATTTATTTGATTTCTTTCTATCCTTTTTTCTCTTTGTCTCTCTTTCATATTGTTCTTTCCTCTCTCTATCTTCATTATTATGTAAATAATTATGTACAAGTAACATTACTCTAGTTGAGATAGCTATTACTTTTAACCCAATTTTGCATTACTCTAGTTGAAATTTGAGCCCAATTAATACAAAATGATTGGACAAAAAGTTTAATATTTTAAAATGTTTTAACTTTCTGTTCCGCCAAGTTTATATATATATTTCATGTCGACTATAATTTAAAAACGTTGGAAAGATTATGCATGAAGTTTATTTATTGCTGGATTGAATTTCAGATTCTGTTATCCTGGACTAAATGCACATTTTAGAGTGAAATCAGTGGGGTTTGATATGACTATGAGTCTTGTAATATGTATATTTGAATTACACTAAAATATTAACTAGATAAAAAGTTATGTCCAATTTGGTAGATTGGGTCGAGTCAATTTTAAATTTTCTGTCCAGCATAGTCGAACAATATTTTCATGTACAATGAGAAATATATAGCCAATTCATGGCTACAAATGAGATAGAGACAATCCAAATGACCATTAAACAATGTAAATGGTGAAAACGTAAGCTTTTTTTAGTAAATATATTCAGTTTTCACACGTCGTTTCAGATATTGATGATTTGAGTTGGTTTTCATTTGATTTTATTTGTATTTGTTGGCGGATTTATTCATGATATGGTCTGAATTGGAGGTTTATGGGTCTAATTCAGAGGTTAGAGCTCTTTCTTCGTATGAATGCATTAGAAAACTAAACTTTCTTGATTTGAAACTTGCAGATCTCTGAGTTTCATAGTTTATTTGATGTGGACGGCGATGGAAGAATCAGTAAATGACTTCTTCCTCTCTTGTTTAAAAAGACACACATTGCTTATAGCACTTTTTAACCCTGGTTATGGTATAGAGGTTTGTCCATAGCTGATCATAGGTTAGCAGAGGAGGTGTTGTAATGGTGTTATAGTGGATGGGTGATGGGTAATGTTCTAAAGTTTTTTGTTTATTTTTTTGAATGATTGTGGAGTGTATATCCAAGTCATTTGAAATGTACAATGGTACATTTGTTGAAATTTCATAATTTTTCTTTCAAGTTCTATATCCTACAAGAAAATAATGTTGCTTGTATTGACGAATTAACTTTGTATTGATATTGTATGTTATCTTTTTAAAAAGTGACATCATGTCACTTTTTTTTAGTGACATTGTGACAACTAATTTTATACAGAGATTTTTTACTTTTTTAAAAAAATTTCCATCACTTTCTTAAAATTTCTGTCATTTTTCTTGAGTAGCAAATATTGTTTTTTAATAAAAGTAATAAAATGTCACTCTTTTTTAAATTTTACACAGTATTTTTTACTTTTAATATGCTTTTCAAAAGACCTCTAATTTTGGGAGTATATTTGTAAGTTACCCATATTTTAATTGCGCTAATAATTTGAGCCCAAATAATTCAATGATTGGACCAAAAGCTACACATTTTAATTGGGCTATTAATTTGAGCCCAATTAATACAATGATTGGACAAAAAGCTTAATATTTTAATTGGGCTAATAATTTGAGCCAATGATTGGACCAAATGCTTAACATTTTAATTGGGCTATTAATTTTAGCCCAAATATTATTGGGTTGAACAGGCCAGTTTAATATTTAGAAAAATGCCCCAAAACCTTCAAAAATATCAAAATGACCCTTAAAATTTTATCCACGATTCTACTACTGGCTGCTACCTCTCCAGCCACGACGAAAAAATCCCACCACCTCTTCGACTTGGTTGCTAATCCATATTGTGCACCTCTAACGTAGGGGTGGGCATAGCCGCACAAGAGATGGTAAATGCTGGGGGCTTGACGTTTGGTCTAGGAGAACTATATTTTTAAACATCGATACGCATAGAAAATTTATTTCAGAAAATCCATTCATCGATCTATCTATTGCAAATTATCACTCAAATGCAAGTGTACATGATTGATAAGAATTGTTACTTAAATAGACTAAGCATATTTGACTTCCATTTTTTAAAACTCATTTTTCTTCAAATTAATTTTCAATATGCATTTCATAAGATCCATAATTTTTATTAATTTTTTAACTACACATTTCATAAACTTTTATCAATATTTACTAAAATTCTGATTTTTTAAACAGACCAAATAGGGGCTAATAGGTCAAGGACAGAGGTGGAAATAAGAGAAATTATTGACTATGCCGGTGCATGAAATAGTGTTCGGAGTAACCAATGTGAGAGAATCATGTGACGTGTTTTCTTGTCTTTCTCACGTCATCAGACAAAAACTAGTGAATTTTTTTTTTCGGATCCTCTGCTAAATTTCAGTGTATTTTAACGATAAAACCAAGATTTCCCTTCCCCCAATATTTGTGGCAGTGTTGATGTCTGGTTGGTGCAATTAAAAAATAGGGCCTGGATATTTTCTCTTTAATTTTCCTTAATTTGTGAATAATTTACTATTATTGATTGTGTGTGATCCAAATAACACGGAGGTTTCCTATTATATTAATGATGAATCTTGATATTTGGTGAATGAATATGAATCAAGGGCTAGGTCTCTAATCTCGTGTATGTATACATGAGACGATAAGTAGAGGTGTCAAAACTATTAAATGATGAATATCATAACGAAAAAAGATGAAAATATTAATCAACAAATAAATGAGTTATTTTTCTTAACAAAGTTTATGTTTTAAGATAAAAATTCAAGACTTGATATCATATCAGAGCCAATTAAACTAAAACGATCAATTCGATCCGAAACTTTTCTCTGCATTCACTTTCAACCGCGTGTTCTGAAAAAATAAAATCGAGTTTCAAGTTTCTTCAAAAATTTTCCGTACATTTTAGCTATACATTCTAAAAAAAAAAATCAACTTTAAAAAAAATTATTATTAAATAACCACTTCTATATAAGCTCTAAAACTCAAAATGAATACAAATAAAAAGATTTTAAAATAGGTTTGAAAAAGTAAGTCGACCAATCCAACCCTACATACATGTGAAATAAGACAGGGAGGAGAACATGTGATTTTCAAACTAGAAAAGTCTGAAAGCCCATTATTATTGGATAAATGGTCCAATAACACATGATATGATAGAACTTGCCCGTGACCCTTTTATTCACTTTCTGATGCAAATCTGATTCCACTTTGAATCTGCTTCAAAAAGCCACATAGATCTAATTCAAGCATCAGAGAAAGAAGATATTTTTACTACCCACCTGAATCCAAGGCTCCCAATAATTAATCCAACAATGATCAGGACCGTTGATCCAGCAAATTTACCCACGTGGATCCCGCACTTTTTGAAAAATTTGCTATGTGGACCCCTTTCATGAGTCACTCGTCTAAATGATCACGTGTGCATATATAATTGGACTGTTCATTTAAATCACTGTACATCGAACCTCTAGACACTCAAATAGCAACACCTCGACGTCGCACAACTATTTTGTCTCTTACCACCTCCCCTCGAACACTTACGCATGATTAGAATGGCTCAAGCACTGAGATGTAATTTAAGTGGACAATTCTACCACTTATAGATATAGAATCGTTTTCCCAACGTAAGTAGCACAAGTGAAGCTTTACTATGTCATTTGAGACTCCTTTGAAGGGATCTGAAATTCAGAAATTCAAAATCATGAACTGTTATGTATAATATTTATTGTTTGTCTTCAACATGCTACCGCTCGAATTTATATTTATTGTTAGATACTAAATATATTGTTTATTTATTACCTTCTACAATATCATTGGGCAATGATCCAATCCCCATTGTACTTTTAGAGGAACGCAAGTCTAAAGTAGACTTAAGTGGTCGAACCTACTGTTTTAAAAATTACGTGATTTGTGTAATAAATTATCAACTATAAACATGAATCAAATAATATGAATATGAGAATAGCGTTAGAAAAACAGGCTTAAAAGAGTCGCGATGAACGTTGTCCTAAAGTCGTGTGGCCTTCCCTTCGTGCAGGTACTTTTGGCGCTGCACGGCTCCAAGATAAAACCCTTATAACTCTAACGGATTCTCATTCTATGGGCACGACCACAGGGAGAGATAGAACAAGCCCTTATCAATTGTCAAAATATAATATGAAATTATTAGAGAATGTTTTTCAAGTGTTTGTTTTGTTGTGTGTAAAACAATGAGAAATTCACGCCCTTTTATAGTAAAAAAATACAACACTCACATAATGAAAATTAATCAAAATAAATATAAGTTACAAATATAATAATGAGATTAAATTTTGTATTGAATCTGAAATTAAACTCAAAAATTAAAAATTAAAATACAGGAAACTGGAACTTTAATTTTCAATTTCAATTTCAAAGTTTTAAACTTATTTTCAACAGCTAAGACATAACTTCTCAGGATGAGCGGCTGCGTCTGCGAAGACATGAAATCTATGAAACGGTGTGCGTTTGGGGCAATGATTTCAAATAAAGAAAATTCCACGGCTCTAAAGCCAAAAAAACCGGGCTTCACGGACTCCGATGTAAAATTTATTGGCACAGCAGCCTCGTATGCACATGCGCTTTGCATTTGTTAACTATAAATACTGGTAATATGCACACCATTTCTGCATTGGGCTCTTCTTATTACGAGCTCGTTCTTATTGTTTATTTAGATTTTTCTCCGTATAATATATTTCTGCTGAAAAAATGACTGTTGGGTCTGGAATATCCGTGGTTGATGGGAGGTTGAATGTGCTGGGAAACACCATTTTGACAAATGTTGATGATAATGTTATAGTAACTCCAGCTACTGGGGAAATTTTGACTAATGGAGCTTTCATCGGCGTTCAATCCGATCAGATTGGTAGCCGTAGGGTCTTCCCTGTCGGAAAACTCGAGTAAGTACTCTTTCTGTCTAGTTTATTTTGTGATTTTCAACAACAGTCAATGGTTTCGAATTTTATGAGTTGGTTTGAATTCGTGGATTCTTGTGATGTTGTATGCTTGATCTTATACTACAACGTCAACAAAAACTCGAAGTCAGTCACTTGAATTTTTATCCATACTAACTGATTTTGATTTCCAGGGGACTGCGTTTTATGTGTGTTTTCCGGTTCAAGTTGTGGTGGATGACACAGAGGATGGGTACAAGTGGCAAAGACATACCTTTTGAAACCCAATTTTTGATTGTGGAAGGACAAGAAGGTTCACATTTTGGGGAAGATGGGGAGGACAAATCAGCATTATACGTCGTTTTTTTGCCGATATTGGAGGGATATTTCAGGGCTGTTCTTCAGGGGAACGCGAATAATGAGTTAGAGATTTGCTTGGAAAGTGGTAGCACGAATGTTCATTTAAGGATCATTTTGACATATTTTGTTATCTTCTTGTCAATCGGTCTGTTTTGGGAATTTTAATAATGTGGTTTGGATGCAGGAGATCCTGCTGTTCAAGAATTTGAGGGGAGTCATCTAGTTTTCGTTGCAGCTGGATCCGACCCATTTGATGTCATCACACTTGCAGTCAAGTAAGTTCTTTTATAGTATACGTGTTTGTGGATTCGACACGATTATTATAATTTAATGTCACACATTTCTATTCCTTAGTCGTGCCAAGTCCTATCTAATAGAGCGACAAAACATTATGCCCTCGAGGTTTAGGTTGTTTTTACGTTAGTAAAAAAAAAAAAAAATTATTGGTACTTTTAAAGATGATTGAGAACATATTTACTTTTATGCAGGTCGGTGGAAAGACATTTGCAGACATTTAGTCATCGGGATAGGAAAAAGGTAGAAGAATTATTGCTGAAGTTTTCTCCATTTGCTCCAATTTGTTTTGAAAGAGTGCATTAATTCTGCATTTCTAAACCCGGTTTTTTGGTCGTGGTTCAGATGCCAGACTTATTGAACTGGTTCGGATGGTGTACGTGGGATGCTTTCTATACTGATGTCACTTCGGAAGGAGTGAAGCAGGGTTTGCAAAGGTAACACACACTTCACGTGGAATCAATGTTGTCAAATTGGAATTGGCAACGTTTTTATCCCGTCCCAAGTGTCCAAGACGGGCCACATAGATATGTGGAGGTCTGGGCCGATTGACACCACTACATAGAGTGGTTGACATGATTTTTTGGCTAAGGGATACTAACCAGTGATATCTTATCGTAGTTTCGAGCAAGGAGGAATTCCCCCGAAGTTTGTCATCATCGATGATGGATGGCAATCAGTTAGTATGGATCCAGTTAGTATAGCATCGAAGGCTGATAACACAGCCAAGTGAGTCGAAGAACTGAAAATTTTATTTGGATTTCTTGCCTTCCTCTTCCTGGCTAACAGTTTCCATCACTCCTTTCCTTATCCAGCTTTGCAAACAGATTAACTAATATCAAAGAGAACCATAAATTTCAGAAGGATGGCCAAGAGGGTCACAGGGTGGAGGATCCAGCAATGGGAATTCAGCATACTGTTAATGAAATTAAAGATGAACATTCTGTGAAGTATGTTTATGTCTGGCATGCATTAACGGGGTACTGGGGTGGAGTCCGACCTGGTGGCGATGGACTAGAACATTACGACTCTAAGCTGGCTTACCCCATCTCCTCTCCTGGCGTGCAGTCAAATGAACCTTGTGATGCATTGAATAGCATCACCAAGAATGGGCTTGGTCTTGTGAACCCTGAGAAAGTCTTTAACTTCTATAATGAATTGCACTCATACCTTGCATCTTCTGGTATCGATGGAGTGAAGGTAGATGTCCAGAACATTCTTGAAACCCTTGGGGCGGGCCATGGCGGAAGAGTAAAGCTTGCTCAGAAGTACCACCAAGCATTAGAGGCCTCAATTTTGAGGAATTTCCCTGATAATGGTATCATTTCTTGCATGAGTCATAACACAGATGGTTTGTACAGGTAATCATCAGTTTCTCTCTTTACACTTGAATTTCTTTCACATATTTCTTAGCTAAACAATTAAATTATTGATAAAAATTCATGTTGGATTTGCAGTGCAAAGCGAACGGCTGTTATTAGAGCATCAGATGATTTCTGGCCGAAAGATGCAGCATCGCACACGATCCACATTGCATCAGTTGCTTACAACACTGTATTCTTAGGGGAGTTTATGCAGCCAGATTGGGATATGTTTCATGTAAGCTGATGACTTGATCAACTGTTCGTGGCCTTAGTCTTGAGAAATCGATATATTTTGATACTAATTTGTTATATACACCGCAGAGTTTACACCCAATGGCAGAATACCATGGAGCCGCACGTGCTGTGGGAGGCTGTGCTATTTATGTCAGGTGCCATGAATATCGTTGAACTCTCTCTAAAAGCTTAAATTATTAGAAACGAAACAAAATTATGCGCGGTTATATGACGATATCTGTTTCAGGACAAGTTACTTTTTTCTCACATTGGACTTCAATTACGTGCAGTGATAAGCCTGGACAGCACGACTTTAATCTTCTCCGAAAGCTTGTACTTCCTGACGGTTCCATATTGAGGGCCAAATTCCCTGGAAGACCAACAAGGGATTGCTTGTTTTCAGATCCCGCCAGAGATGGAAAAAGGTACTCCAATGAATTTAACGAATACCATATCTTAACAATTCTTGAAGTTTCTTCTGTTTGAATAACAACTTGTATTTTCATTTCAGTTTGTTAAAAATTTGGAATCTAAATGATTTCAATGGAGTTGTGGGGGTGTTCAATTGCCAAGGAGCAGGTTGGTGCAGAGTTGGAAAGACGAATCTCATCCACGACAAGCAACCTGGCACTGTAACTGGAATTCTTCGAGCTAAAGACATCGATTACTTGCCTAGAATTGCTGATGAGGGGTGGAATGGAGATGCCGTCGTTTATTCTCATCTTCGTGGTAATTTTTACAGCTTCGTAACTTATAACTGATATAGGATTAAAGGGTAAAATTCCATAGAATACCGAATTGACTTGCTATGCTTTATGTTCTTAGTGTCCGAGTGTTGGGTTGTTAAAAGTTCACTTATAAGAACATTAAGATGGATGAATAACATAAAAAATGAAATAACGACAAGAAGTAGATTTGGTGTCATTGAGGACGGAGTGAAGATTTCACCTGTTTGAATCTCATTAATGAGGTTTTTCATTACACAACTGTAAAATAATTGTTAAAAAATTGAGGTGCACAAAAGTACTGTCACGCACTTTAATTTTGACAAAAATCAACAATGAAATGTGTTTTTCTCACCCCCAAAAATTAGAGTGTCTAATAGTACACTCATGTGCACCTCAATTTTTTAACAATTATTTTACTATTATGTAATGAGAAACCTCATTAAAATCTCGTTTTAATGAGATTCAAGCAGGGGTTTAGGTAGTGGGTCATGTTTTGAAATTTGAACACATCTAGAATCCTCCCGCAACCTTGGTAGAATAAGTCAAAAGAGGGAGGCTGGAAAAAACTATGACCTCTTATAGTTGCTAGAAATCTAGTGGTGAACCAGATGGAGTAACCCAAAAGGATTCATGTGCTCGACCCTATATTTTTTCAGTTGTATAATATGCAACTGATCTTCTCTCTTTTCCATTGCAGGAGACTTGGTTTATCTTCCGAAAAACACTTCTCTGCCAGTGACAATGAAAGCACGCGAGTACGATGTCTTTACAGTCATTCCTGTCAAGGAAATGTCCAACAGAACCAAGTTTGCCCCTATAGGACTCATCAAAATGTTCAACTCTGGAGGAGCAATTAAGGAACTAAACTATGAAATGGACAAGACTGGAACTATCTGTCTGAAAGTTCGTGGATGTGGTCTATTCGGAGCCTATTCATCAGTTCGACCCAAGAGAATAACAGTGGACGCTGAAGAACTGAAATTTGAATATGAAGAAGCCTCTGGATTCGTCACCCTTTCTCTGAGCATTCCAAAGAAAGAGTTATACCTTTGGAACGTTTGTATTGAACTGTGAAAACATTGTTTTCACCAGTAGCATTTAAGTATTCCAATTCGTCGCGCAGAAAATTCATTTAGCTTTGCACGAGGATTCAAACAAGTAGCAGTAGTTAGAAATCTATGCACTTAGTGTTGCACAATAAAATGGAGTCTCCGGTGTTTTCATCAGTGTTTTATCCATGCAATTCATTAAATCGGGAAGAGAAATAGTTTGTAGCTTGCGGCAGTGGCCGTGTAGTTATTGGTTTATCTGGGTTTTGAGCATAAATAAACCACTATTTTTCGTAGAGTTGAGAGGCAAGTAATGGAAAAATATTACTTTATGAAATGTTTTTTAGAAACTATTTTTCAAGTACAACCAAACAAGTCTCACAAGCCTAATACCTGGTACTCTACTGTAACTTGTAAGCGTGTTAATGTAGTACAAACAAAAAAAATAAAATAAAATAA
>CAIGRP010028089.1:0-10902 GCA_903798385.1 Fraxinus cuspidata | reverse complement strand
TTTAGTAGTAACCTTTGCTCTTGAAACAAAAGGCCAAGTTCAAAGAAGTAGAGAAAACAAGGTGACAATATAAAACTACTCAAGTTTCTGCGAAGGCCACAATCTCAAATTGGTTGGCATGTAGTCTCAAAATACTCCATCATGCTTAGGTAAGCCTTTATGCAATCAATGGCCTGTCGGGTTGGTCCAACCTAGAAAGGTTGTTTTCCACTTGATGATCCATTAACCTTTTGAGGCATAACCAAAACGGGTGGCTTTGTTACAAGGAAAACATAACAGAGAATTTGGTGTCAGTGAACTATGCATGAATCAGATTAGAAGATTATATGCCGTATCCATCTTTTGAGTGCCTAATATATATTTATGAATCCTTTGTCAAGAGAAAACTGACACTTACCATTGCCTTTATATGCTATACCCGTTGGATTTGTCTTCTTTTGGACAATGCAACTTGTGTTAAATTAAGCATGTGTTATGTCTGTTAAATTAAGAAACCATGGAAAAATGATAGAAATCTCATGCTTGCTTAGTCTTCCAATGAGCAATCNCTTCTTTTGGACAATGCAACTTGTGTTAAATTAAGCATGTGTTATGTCTGTTAAATTAAGAAACCATGGAAAAATGATAGAAATCTCATGATTGCTTAGTCTTCCAATGAGCAATCTTATTAGTTGCTTTTTCTGAATATAACATTGTTTTTACAGTGGTTTGCAGGTGCCATGCTTATTGTAATTGGTGTAATCATTCTAAGCAAGTCCAGTATCGAGAAAAAAACACATTCGAGTTAGATGTTGCTTTGAAGTTCTGCATTTGCTTACACCTCCATTTGTCAACCGTGAGAATTCTTTCGAAATGGAGTCAAAAGTGCTGACTTAATCGGTAGAAACGATATCAGCTGATATGAGTACTTACAAAGGAATTTTGCTTTCTTGTACACTGCACGGAATATTGTACAACAGATGAAGATCATTTCCGGGAAGGTATTTTGCCGAGGGATAATGAGATGTTCCGATCTTTCTTTTAGGTGCTATCATATATAAATAACAGACCACTTATGGTTTAAACATGGATGATTATTCAGTATTTTGTTCATTGCTGATGTCAATGTGAAACATTGTTTGAGCAAAAATTTCCTATGTTTTTTATCTCCATATGCGATTCAAAAATTTGAAATTTGAAGGCTGTTGCGTGCATGCCAAAAAGGATAGCGTAGAAGTATTCGTGCAGTCGACTCAAAAAACTTTTTGGAATTAACGTTTAATTTATTATGATTGATGTTGTTTTGTAGGGTTTTTTCTTCTCACATAATCTCTTTCAAAATATAAATCGACTTTAGTTTTTGTAATGTTTCTTTATGAGATAGCAACTTCGAGGACAAAAAATAGAATAAAATGCCAAAGATGAAATCACCCAATCGTTTTATAGATAGGATCAAAATAAAATATTTATTCTAGGAATTGTATTCACAATGTGTAGAACAATAAGTCAACTTTATCAACTTAAAAGTTAAAATCAAGTCTTGAAAAGGGAATCCAACAATAAGAAGAATTAAGTGTGATATGAAAATCAAAAATAAGAAATATGTGCAAAGAATCTGGTCTAGTCTTGCTTTTCATCCCAACTCTTTAAACGAGTTATTTGATAATATACCTCTTCAGAAGTTAGTCTTTATTTGATTTTCATTTTTTAATACTCAATTTTTTTTTTCGTAAAATTCGTTTCCAGTCACATATTTTTTCAAGAAACTAATTTTATATGTAATTATTATTTTTACTTTTTAATTACACATTATACAAATAAATTATTTTTCACAAAATAATTCTTAAAAATTTCCTACCAAAAAAATGTGGAGTTAATTTTTAAGGCAAGTTTTGTCAGTAGGAAAAGTTATTGGAATTGGAAATGATATGAGATTACAAAGAAGAAAATCACCATCGACCTCAGGGAAGGACAAGTTACAGAATGGTGGTCCAAAATCCAAGCACGAATCCCAAAAAAAAATTATTAGACGGGTGAAGACGAGAGCTTCATCTTCACTTCCTCACCCACCTGTCAATTTCGCATCCCCCACAACCCCATTATCACTTTTATGTTAAATTCTGTAATAATTAATTCAGAAGAAACCAAAATACTCCCTGTTGTTGTTGTAAAATTATAAGAAAAAATGTATCAAAAGAACCTTAAAAAGGAAAAAAATTCTTGAGTGCCTCTTGACTTTCAATATTCATTCTTGTATCACAGATATTTTGTTTCATTTCATCCCACTTTTGGTTCGCAGTGAGTTCTTCATTTCTCATTCAACTTCTCTTAAAATTCCACTCATGATCATTTTTATTTTATTTTCTGTTCATTTAATATGTAATCAATGCAATCTTGATGTCCAGAACTGAACCTTGAGTTATTGCTTTGAAAAAGGATGTGTTTTTACAGGTTCTTATGTGGTGGTCTAGACTCTGGGCATTTTTGTGTTGAATTTTGGTGTGGTTTGACTTGCTGTAAGCTTTCTTTGATGAATTGGGGATTTTGACATTATGGGTCCTATTTAACTCTGCTAAACTATTACTGAAGTGGAATTTCTTGTTTGATTTTATCTCATGGGTGTTCTTTAAATTCCGTTTCATGTTTATGCGATTAGTTTCTTTGGAATTTTTGGTGAGTATTCTTTCACTGAGATTGAAATTGAGTCTGTTTGATGAGGTAGAATTTTGCATAAACTTGAATGTTTGCTGTACGTAGCTACTAATTGTTTCTTAATTGATTCTTGATGTTAATAAATGAGAGAGAGATTATTTGCAATCCTTCTATGCAGTTATGAAGCTTGTTTTGAATCTAGTTGAGGGCTCTCTTAAGGGTTCATAGCTCAAAATGAAAATCTATTCCTCAGTTGCATGTTTACCCTATCTATTCTTTGAGGTGTAAACGCTAATGATGCATTTGGTGGGGAAGATTGAATAGCACGGGACACTATTAAAGAAGATAAAAGTTTTCGATTTTGCTCTGTATATATTCGAACCCTTCCAGTACTGCATGAAAAACATGCTCCATAAGTGATGATCACCTACCTGGATTTTGGAAATGAAAGGTTTTCCATGCCCATCCCAGTAATTTGTCTACATAGTTACAAGATGCTTCGAAGAAAAATGTGTGTTTAAATGAAATTGACTCCAGTTGCTCCTTCTCAAGTCCTGAATAATTTGTTTGAATTTCGCTTTGTCTAACTATTAGTGGTAAGTATTCAACGATTCCAATACAATAAAGGTTTCAGAAGTGCTTTGTTTGTCAGATGTCTTTTCTTAAATTTTTAGAGCATTCGGTCATGTGGCATTAGGATTTAAACTGAAACACGGAGATTTTTGGGAAATGACTTGGGAATTTCATAAATTCCAAAGTAATGACCGAGAACCATTACTCTGAGTTATGGTCTGCTATCATGATTAGTTATATCCTGTTATGCATATTGTTTCATAAAACTGGAAATTACCAGGTTTTAAATCGAGTCAAATTCAAATTTCATTTTGAAATTTGTTTTCTGTAGTGATTTAGCTTCATCCAGATCTTATTCCTCTAAAAAGATTTGCTATAATTGACATTATAATAACAGGATTTGGTGGAGGCATCTCTTATTTACAATTCAGGTTTGAAATTAAGATGTAATGTATTCTCTGGCTATCCCGTATCAGAAATCTTCAAAATATTATACCTTTTTGTTACCCACTTTGAGCTCGATTCAGCCTCAGTGAGTGTACCCTCGGTTTTTCATCCACTTGTCAGCCAGCATATGCACAAGAAGTAACGTGTGTGTAATTTAGTTTTGGGACTGCCAGAATGTTTGAATTCTCCTTTTAAAAATTTTGTTCGTTTATGCGACTTGGAAGCTATGCTTCTACAGTTACAAAAGACTTCTCCTTGCTATGTGTCAAATATCTCTTGCATATATTTTGACAGACTTCTACATGTGTATGTGCTAATGGCTTTATTTCCTGCATGAGCTCGCCACAGTTTGCTTCAGTTAGATAATGGCTATTGTTGACTGCAAGGCTTTCGATTATGCAGTCTTGAACCAACGAATTTCTAGATTTTTTTGGCAGCCGAATCCATGCGACATAATTTTCAACAGCTCAAGTTCTAATGTTTCCTTTATATGTTTTTAACTAAAGCATGCCTGTTTTGATGCAAGCTTTATCTTTTAGTGCATGCTTGGTACGGAGAGGGAGAATGTAGATAGGTGAATTATCAAGATAATAACTTCTTCTTTTCTTCTTTTGTACTACTGAACATGCTAGTGGTGTAAAAGTTCTGATAGATATATTGCTCATGCATTAGTAGTTCTCGTAGCATAAAATTACTCTTCAAAAGACGGCTGTCAATACTAGATATCCTTCTGCTTGTGATGAACTGAATGTATTTCTTTTGATATCATCTTTTTATTGGTAAAACATTACAGCTTTCCCTAGAATTATTATAAAATGAAAATCTGTTTGAGAATTTATTTGAAATATTTTTGCATTGAAGTACGGTTACAGGCCAGGGTTTCTGTGGTGTGGACTTCCTCAACTTCTGTTTTGCATAGAGGGGAGTCAAAAGTTAATCTTCATATTTGCCACTAGTTTCTACTTCAGATCTGGGATGGATGATAGTGGACATCGCGAAAATGGAAGGAATAAACCACCTCAGGGTCAGGTACTGCAACTAATCCCTGCACATAATGACAATAATTGAGTACCCATCTTTTAGATAACAAAGCATGTTTGGGAAGTTTTTATAAATAGTTTAAATTATAAATAGATAGAAATGAGTGATGGATAAGCGGGTAATACTAGAGGTTTGGGTCCCTCGAAATGTGTGAATAAGAAAGTGGCTCGAGTGTTTATAAACAATTTATAAACATGAGCCAAACATAGGCTAATATGATACATCACATTAACTTGTGTGCTAATTAATCATGATTAAATGCTTTATTTCAGTGGTTTATGCAGCATCAACCATCGATGAAACAGATAATGGGCATTATGGCTGAAAGGGATGCTGCAATCCAAGAAAGAAATTTGGCCCTTTCTGAAAAAAAGGCTGCTCTAGCCGAGCGAGACGTTGCTATCCTACAGCGAGATTCTGCAATAGTGGAACGTAATAATGCCATAATGGAACGAGACAATGCTATTGCTACTCTTCAATATCGTGAAAACGCCATGAATAGTGGCAATGTGTCACAATGTCCATCCGGATGCCAAATTTCACGTGGGATGAAACACATACCCCATCTTCAGCAGCACATACACAATCAGTCCCACTCCCACATGGGTGAAGCTCCATATGATTCCGGGGATACACACCTAAATGATACCATTCCATTGTCCCCAATAGCTCCTGAGCCTACAAAGTCCCGGCGTACAAAACGTACAAATGAGGCAAAGGCAGTAACATCTACTAGGAAGACTACAAAATCATCGAAGAAAGTAAAACAGGAAAGTGAGGACGTTGACAGAACATCGTTTAGAAAGTCTCAAGAAGGTAAAAGTGAACCCAATATTGGTGTCAGCAGTGACGAACTTAATAGGCAACTCGTAGAGGAAAAGCCAGAATGGAAGGGTCAGGACCTTGGACTGAACCAGGTTTCATTTGACGAGTCAACCATGCCCGTACCCGTCTGCTCTTGCACTGGAGTTTTGAGGCCGTGCTACAAATGGGGTAATGGAGGTTGGCAATCTTCATGTTGCACAATGAATTTGTCAATGTATCCACTGCCAGCAGTGCCTAACAAGCGACATGCTCGAGTTGGTGGTCGGAAAATGAGTGGAAGTGCATTTAACAAGCTGCTCAGCCGTCTTGCTGCAGAAGGTCACGATCTCTCAAATCCAGTTGATCTTAAGGACCATTGGGCAAAGCATGGGACAAACCGCTATATAACCATTAAATAAGTAGGACTGTTGGAGAGTATAACGGGCCTGCAGGAAAGTAATTCTAGGAAAACACCGATGCCTGATTCTTGATCATAGTATGTTAAGTGTTTACAATGGAATGAAGGATTCAATTTGCCTAGGTTAATGTTCATCCTTTTCCATTTATAATGCATAAATATTGATTCAGCCGCAAAAGAAATGCATTTATTGGTTTAACAGTGGGCAATAGATGGCAAACTTGTATCCTTTGTGCGTGTATCTGGAGATTTATGTTATGGTTATCGCGAATGGAATTCATCCATGTTTGGCATATTCTTGTGTCTGTATTCAACTTATAGTTTAAAAGGAATGATAGTAATTAAACTATACTTGACATTTTTATCGTGCAGACAATTTTTTCTCGGATGAGTGGATTTAACTACTTTAACATGGCTGAAATCTCGGTTTAGAGCATGTTTGGAATTGCTTTTGAGTTATTATAATCTGCGACTGTGTAGATAAAAAAGTATATTTGTACTTAAATTATAATTTAAAATTTGGCAAGCATGCACTTCTCATCACCCAATTAAAATTATATCGTCGTCAACCTAATTAACACACGAGATCTTGTCCTACTTTATTTTGTTAAAAGTCACATTGTTAATAGATTTTAATAAAAATGATGAAATGTATGACTGAAAGTTGATAAAATTGATTTTTTTGAAATATATGATTAAAATTATTAATGACTTTTTCTTAACTTTTTTTGTTGGTTTAATGGCAGAAAACTCCTACCCGTTATATGTGCGGAAAATCCCCTACCTATTGGAAATAATAGAAAAAGTCCATGTTTTAAATATTTTGTACGGAATACTCCCCTAACGTCATGTTCCATCAATTTTGCCATTAAATTCCAATAAATAGAGGAAATTGATAAAATAAAAAAGGCAAAAAGTCATTTTATCTTCTCTCTTTAATAAGACCCACATAAAATGGAATAGAGAGGTTTGGGCAAGATGAACAGACCCAACGGTGAGAAATTCGGTTGCTAACCCACTTTCGAGATTTGATCCTCCTTCACCCACGATAGTAGAGGTTTCTTTCAGCACATTTGAAGGTCCAACAACTGCCATTCTTCAGGAACGGTTTGACGGTAGTAAGTTTTAGACGTAGTTTTAGATTTCGAATGCGTACTTTAAATTTATGAAATTTTGAAACGAGGTCTTGAAATTAGTTCATTTTTGTTATGTTTGCAGTTTCATTGTGGTTATCGAGAATGAAGGCTCCAAAACTTAAAAGTTTTGAAGATGCTCGTGAGTATGGTAAGTTTCCCAGTTTTGACGATTTTAAAAATAAAGTTTTTTTTGTTCGCTTTTTTTACGTGTTCTTGTTGAAATTTTGTCGTAAAACGTGTGTGCATGTTGAATTATGTGAGTCTTGAACTACTTCTGGTACTATCCATTGCCATTTTAATTCAATCGAATATATGGACTACTTCACAATAACTATATGTAATGAGGGTGTGTTTTTTGATAAGCTGAATAATGTGAAATACGAACATGGTGTGATGATGTTTGTGGACTATGTGATGTCTGGTTATTTCAATAGGAATTGATTCGAGGCTTTTGCGCATGTGTGTGTGGAGACAATGGGCCTCTGGAATTTTACTTTAGACTGCAGAAAGGGAATTTAGGTAGCGCTTTGAAGAGGTTGCATAGTGAATCAGATGTAAGGGAGATGTTGAAGGATCTTAAAGGACATAGGTTATTTGAGATTTATGTAGTTGTACCTAGCGAAACACATGCATTACAACGAGAACAATATCAAGGACCAACGCCTGAGGCTCCAGAGAGTGGTATCTGTAACGAAGGGGATGAATTAATACTGAAGGTTGCTACATCATGGTATCTGATGTGGATGATGGTGGTAAATATTGGTGATTGTTTGCCTGAAATGTGGAGGAGGCACGCTCACAATTGGAACTGCACAAGAAAAAATGAAGAAGATCGAATGTGTTAAAGGTAGTTCGTAAAGAAATTCTCAAAACGTCGTTGAATCCCGACCGAAAGTGAAAAAGAGTTCGTGAAGAAATTCCTAGAACTCTGGTTTACTCACGAAAATTGAAATCGAAGAATGTAAGTTAATTTTGTATTACTTTGAGATTATGGATAATTTATTTGTGACCTAAAGTTTTTCCATTTGTAACCCTAAGTTTCTATTGCGAAATGATGTGCATATCTATTATCGTTCGTATAATGTTGCGTGTCATAATCATCCGTGACCATTATTATGATCGATTTGACAAATATTTTGGATCATAAGTCGGGGCTTTCATTTCTATGTATTCTGTTTAGAGACACTCTCCCTTGTCTGATCGAACAATCAGAAATTCAAACATGTTTTGTATGGCATAAAAACACGTGCTCAATTTTAAAAACTCCTTATTACGAAACACCTTGCCATCTTCTACATTTCTAATTTCAGGAACAGATACAATCGTGACCTTATGTTTATTACTGTGACATAATGGTTCTACTATTGCTTCACATTTATGAGATGCTATTTCCTATAACGAAAATAACTCTCATCTAGATCTTACATTATTCGCAACTGCCTTGACCGCTGGAAAAATTAGACACTATTGTCTAATTTATGAATCTGTGACCTCAATATTTATGGGATATTTGATAGGATCACGATCCATACCTTTAAGAGTCGTGTACGACAAAACATTATTGTCAGTACTTATTCTGACTGGAGGCATATTAGTTTTCAATTTGTAGTTCATTGTGACTACCACCTTAGTAGGATCCAAACTGAAATTATGTCATTACCGTGTCAACAAGCTTCACATAACATCAATTACGATCGAGCAACACCAACGATGCATGTTCTCCATACATCAAGCAAACATGCACATAACTCATTTCTGTTTTAATGCACAAGACAAATGTCAGTGATAAATATGAGTAAGGTCACAATTCACTCAGATGCATGACACATTTAATGATTATATCTTCGATAATGGAGGGTAGTAAATACATGGATAAATTATTATCACAAACCTAAAATATGGTCACATGTTTAATTATTGGTCGCATAGACATTCTGGTTTGCATTTCATAAATTGGCGGGCATAATTTCTGTAACATTGAGGTCACAGTAGAAATTTGTTCACGAACCCACACAAATTTTTGCTCATAAAGATATTATGGTTTACATGCTGGTATTAATTTGTCTCAATCAAGGATTATTCCATAATTTGTTATTATGACCAAATTTACACTAGAATGAAACTTTTTCATCTTATTAAATGCTTTCCAAAATAATGGTCACAAAAATACATTTCGGTCACAACGATAAATTTCGGCGTATTTACGAAACTATGGTCACATAGACACATTATGATTACAGATTCAAATCATGGTCACATAGATAAATTTCGGTCACATAGATGTTTTGTGTTGCATTTCATAAATTGGTGGCGCGCAAGTATTCCGTAGTATGTGATTGTGACGTAGTTCACATTAGTACGATAAATTTTTCATCATGTATAACTGCTATCCAAAATAATGGTTACAATCACGAAGATAAATTTCAGTGAATAGACGAAATCATACATAGACACATTGTGATCACATATTTAAATCATAGTCACATAGATAAATTTCAATCACAAAGATGTTCTGTGTTGCATTTCATAAATTGGTTTGCGTTATTATAGTAAATTTAACGCCACATGATTAATTCTGTTCTCAAATCCACACACATTACCGCTAAACAATGTATGTGTGACCAATTTACACTTATGACGAATATATACCCTTCCAGACAATTGCAAAACAGAATAATGCAATATAAACCCATAAGTGTAAGAGGAACACGTACAATTGTATATAGAATATATTTCAGAGTGTGGAGATTATTCAACTGAAATGCACTAACTACTGAGTTCGATCCTTTGAATTCAGATTAGTTGTGACCTCCTTGTACAAATAATTTCCAATTGCAGTAAACAATAACGTTGTTATGATATTTTCAGCCTTTTCCAGAGGTGACGATGAGATGTTTTTTGAGGAATCTGTTTTTGAAATGGTAATCGAATCCTTGATTTCAGAAAGTATATTTAATCATACCTAATTTATGTATATTCTATATATAATATATATTAATTTATAACGTGATTTTTGAAAATACAAAATATATCTTGTAAATTTGAAATGAAGTATACTAAAAACCTGAGTTATGTATTGTTCCTTTAATGTAAGCCATTGATTGAGCAACATTTTGAGAGAAAAATGCATTTTTGAATAGTGATTTGTAGAGAATGTATGGTTAAAAATAAAGAAAAAATTTCGATTTACGTGTAATATTATTTTATTGAAGAATGTATGGTTGATAATGTGTTTTGAAAAAATTTTTTTTTTTTATATATAAAATGGGACTCAAACAAGGGATAATAAATTTCAGGTAATAGTTTTTTTCTCCAAAATTACTTTAAAATTGTAGTAAAAAGAAAAGAAAAGGGGAATATCACCTAAACCCATTCACGATAATCAATCATGTGCTGATTTTACTCCATTTAATACGTCCCTTACTACAATTAGCCCATATTCAACTAACTGTGTTGTTTTACTATCATATTTACAACACAAAATCAACAACATGTAATTTTCAATTGGGGTAACACAAAGAATACCCAAAGTCGGAATATGGAAAGATTTAGGTTCTAATTATTTTTTTAAATTATATATAAACAGTCGGATAGAGGGCCCTAAGAAAATCCAATCACAATTCTAATAACAGATACACATGCCGCCGTATATAGCCATGTCGTCGAGCCGAGCCGAGCCGAGCCGAGCCGAAACTTGAAGCTCGGGCTTGGCTCGAGCTTTTTTGGGACGAGCTTTTTTGGGCCCGAGCCGAGCCGAGCTCGGGCTCGGCCAAAAAAATGAGGCTCGGCCCAAGCTTTTGGCTCGAGCCTTAGCGGGCCGAGCCGAGCCGTCCCGGTTTTTTTTTTTTTTTT
>CAIGRP010028088.1:0-12148 GCA_903798385.1 Fraxinus cuspidata | reverse complement strand
TGAAATAATTTAACAAGTTTGTTAATTTTGAAATATGATTTTAATATGTAGAATTCATGTATTGTTCCCTTTATATTACCTTTTGGATGACTTTGAATCATGACCCATTTAATTTCTTTTATTGGTCCAGTTAAAATCCAACATAACATATATATATATATATATATATATATATATATATATATAATGTTTTTGCCTTAACCGTTTAGTGTGTGATTCATGTATGCAAGAGAGAAAAAATTGGTAGCATCGTGCTTCTTTCATTGTTTTTCTCATGCATTTGTGGTTTACAAATCATCATGATTATCTTGTCATTTGTGGGTGAGATTGAGGAGCAATCGAGGTGAATATATTGGTTGTGGATTGGAGCCGTTTGGATTGGTTGTTTGGTAGAGAAAGGTAATATGAAACTAAGCCCGGAAAATACCGTTTTGACGATTTTTGGAGAAAGCTTCCGCGACAGGGTCATTGTCACATTGTTTTATGAATAAAAATGTATTCTAACTTGCTCGGACAATGTGAAGGTGAATGTGAGAGTGACAATGTGCAAGCTCATGCTTGACAGAGAAATCCAACCAACAATTAGGTTTTTTCAATTTAAATAGTGACCTAAACAAATTAATGCAAGAAGTATGAAAGTCCAATAATCCCATGTGCCTTCTTGACATTATCTTCTTCGATCACTATATTAGTTGTTGTCACTTTAATAGATTAGGTCCAAAAGGTCCAGTTGTTAGCCACCATGGAAGAAAAATATTATCCTCTTTATTACATTTGACTGATTATTATCCCTTTTTTCCTCCTTACATTTTAATTTTTTTTTTTGTGATGTGACGAATTCATAATATTAGAAGCAGTTTGACTAATTATTAATTAATTAATTTTAAAACCGATATTCCTATTCTTTGACATTTGTAATTAGCTTTTTGCTTATTATACACAAATGGAAACTTTAGGTAGATATATTTTATTTTAGCTTAAAGTCGGTGCATTATACATATGCACGCATAAGTCTATTTATAGTAGTTATATATGTCATATACTACAAGACGTGACAAGATAAAGATGTTTAATCTAACAATCGAACAAGGATGATGTGCTAACAATCGATCCTAGTTATAAGAGTAATGTTATGTGTACGGAGCATTACTTTCACAAGGGGCCTTTGAAGTCACGCGCCCATCCCCTTTGTATAGGCCCCTGTGAAGGTACAAAGGGCGTTACTCTAGCTATAAGTATTGTCTGATGACTCCATGACCTGGTTTAGACCTATACTTTGACAAAATATTTTAGCAAATTGCATTTTTTTTTTTTGTAGCGCTCCAACACGGTACGTCTGAATTTTAAGAGACGTGAAATGTTACAGTAACAATAATATCCTTGACAATTACGACTGTCTGAAATGTACATAATACTATCCAAATTTTGATGACTCTTAATCAATTTATTTTCTTCTTCTCGATGTTCCACCTCCAATAATTTTAACTTGTGATTTCGTGCAAATAATAAAAAGAAAAAAGAAAATCTTTTACACTGCCAATGCTTCACAATAATGCCATAGATATGTGTGCAAAAAAAAAAAAGTTAATCGAAGATCGTAGGACAGTTCACGTGCAAATCTGATTAAACATTCTTTAGACAAATGATTAATTTTCTGTGAATAATCTGGTAATCATGCTATACAAGTCATAAAAACAATTATTCAACAATGTGGCAGACAGAGAAATTTAAGAAGAAATCTTTGTCGTATGGAAAGTCGATTTAATAAAAACTTTATGTGGCATATTTTGGTGGACATTGGGACATCTTTTAGGGTAATTAGCATGTAACGTCTCACATTTCATTGTTATAGTGAAAAACGTCCATATCTTTTCATGTTTTGCATTTTCACCCATATTTCAACATTTCATTGCATGGCGCAAAATGTCATTTTCAATCTATTTTTTCAATTAAAAATTATGAAATAACGAATATACAATTCTCTTTAAATAAAACAAAAAGAAAAAAAATAATTGCAATCATACTCCCAAACTTTTTTTAAAAGTGCAAATGAGTCTCAAATAAATTATTAAAAGGGTAATTAGTATATAATGTATCTATCTTTCACCGTTATTGCAAAAAAAAAAGTCCATACTTTTTTTTTTGACATTTTCACTCTTAATTACATATTTGATTGTGCAAACTATCATTTTCATCTATTTTCATCAAATTTCTCAATACAAAACCGTGAAATAATGAAAATATCCTTATATTTAAATAAAAAAAATTTTAATTTCAAATTCTTTAATAATTTATTTGGGATTCGTTTACACTTTTTAATTTTTTTTATTTTTAAATAAATTTAATTGGGATTTGTTTGCACTTTTTTAAAAAATATATATTTTTTATAATTTATTGGGGGCTCGTTTGCACTTTTCTTAAAAAAATTGAACTATAATTGCAATTAATTCTCTATTTTTTATTTAAATGAGAGGGTATCTTCGTCATTTCACATCTTTTTTATTGAGAAAATGGATGGAAATGATGGTTTGCTCAATTAAATATATAATTAAAGGTGAAAATGTCAAAAAATAAAATATATGAACTTTTTTGCAATAATAGTGAAAGGTAGGGACATTATGTGCTAATTATCTTTTTAATAATTTATTTATGACTCATTTGCGCTTTTCAAAAAAATTTGGGACTATAATTGCAATTAATTTTTTTTCTTTTTCCTTATGTTTTATTTAAAGATAATGGTATCTTTGTCATTTCACAATTTTTAATTGAGAAAATGGATGAAAATGACCCTTTGCGCAATGAAAAATGGAAATAATGATGAAAATGTCAAAAAAAGTAAGATAAAGACGTTTTCAATAATAACAGTGTAAGGTGAGGACGTCATGTGCTAACTGCCTCATATTTTATTTGGTGTGGTCGTGACATCAACTTTGAGGTGAAAAAGTTTTGTTACTCTTATTTGATGTGCGTTGTGACATTTAATTTGATTTGAAAAAAGTTAAGTTAATATCATATAGTTATTAAAAGAGACAATTAGATAGATTTTCCAATTATTTGACAATAGAACATGGTGTAACGAATTTATATGATTGGACTTCGAGCAAAATATAAAGAGACGATTTATACAATGATCTACACGATTCGGCATTTAGTCTATGTTTATAGGCCAGAGTCCCAACAATAAAAAAATGAAATAAGAGAATACAAAAAAAGTAACAAGTGTTCAAACCACAAATTTGAAACACCCCTAAAACTTGTACAATACAAGACCTAAAACTTTTAGGTAGCTTAATCTTGAATATGCTAAGACATGCGTAAAAAAGAAAAAATGTAGTTGATTTTGATAAGTTCACACATATACTAACATGACGTGACAAATATAGTAAAAGTTAATGCTATATAGCAAAAGTTCAACCATAGTCAAGGCTCATCACCGAGTTTAGCTATATAAAGTTTAAGACGCACACACGAATCCTAAAAAGCTCCAAAGTAAGCAATTTACATGTCAAGTTTAGAATGGACTAGACTAAATTAACATATAATGTGTCCAAATTCAAATAAAATAGTATAATAAAACATTCACAACCTAATATAGAAGATTGTTAATTATGTAGTCTAAGGGCTTGATCAAAACAATATTCGACCTAGTAAAATTGCATACAATGTATAAAGAAGAGTGACACTCACCAAGAATGGTAAGCCTAGTAATTTCTTATAAGTATATTAGATATAACTAGTACGATGTCGATCAGAATATCACAAAAAGATGTGGATAACATGTATTTTATATGTATCTTGACCTTTTTACAAGGCTTTTGACATTGTGTTGGAATTTTTATTAAATTTCACTTCAGTATAATAAATTCGACAAGTAATTGTGGAGTTTGGGAAGTGTAACTTATGACATATTCAAGCATAATTTTTATTTACACATTTTATATGATTTATTATATATAATCACTTAAATTTTAATTTAATCGATTTCCAAACGCGACCTTATCAACAATCTTTTCTTCATGGTACCTAAAATATCGAATCTTGAACAAAATTAAAGCAGCCTTAGAAAATCAGCCAAAAAATGACACGGGGACTAGTAGTTGGATCCAAGGGTAGTTGTGGTAGTTAAAACCCCAACAATATCTTTATTCAAGAGATACAGATTCTCTTTTCTAAGCTGAACATCCACTGATTGCGGGCATGAGGAGGGTTAATTACTGAAGTTTTATTCTACCATATTAATCTTTTAAGTTTCTAATGGTAACACTCATGGTCACTTGACCAAACAAATTAAAATAAATTTTCATGTGGCACTATTAAGTGTCAAAAGTGTCATCAAACAATGTTAATTTTTTCTTTACTTAGAGCAATAAATAACATTAATTGGTGACACTTTAGAGCTTAATGATGTCACATTTGATTAAATTTTAGTTTTTCTTTGACTGAGTGATTATTAGCATAATAATAAAAAATTTGAATGACTGTTATCTTATGAAATAACGTTAGTGATCAGTGAGTGACATAAATACCCAATATTTCAATGACCATTGATGTAATTATCCATTGACACAATAAACTTTTAGTATGAGTCTCAACTCGCTTTCAGAGAAAGTAGGAACTCATCACGGCTAATAAACAATAAACATAATTAATATTTACTTTAGGGAAATCAATTCTCGTAATTTATTAAGCGGTATAAGCAAATCAATAATGTTAGTTGGGTTTGAGTAGTTAAATTTTATTAAATTCAAAAACGAAAAAAAAAAAGTTTAAATTTTGTTTAAATTGAATCAAATTATCAAAAATAGTTAGTTAATGCTTATGAGAGCTTTTTCTTTTCTAACTTGAACTAGCATAAGTGATAATTTGGAAAAGCCCAAAAGTTGTTAAAATTTAAGGTCAAAGTCAATAATGAAATTTAACCACATATTCATGGATTTCACAACTTTTATATATTTTTCTAATGTATATTTTATTAATTTTTATCAAAATCTGTAAAAACAAATTTATCTAAAATTTTCTCAAACCCCTAAGTCAACATGCCTTGAGAGATTGGGTAAAAAATGCCATCAAATTTAACCAATTACAATTTAAAAAGAGTTTGAATAACTTTATCTAGTCCAATTCCAAAAAGTCTCTCTTTTAAATAAAATTCTATATTGCTTTTCTTGAATATTTAAATTTGTAAAAATTAAAAGAATAGTGACATTTTCTTCACTTTCCTCGTTGAGACATTTATGATTCATTTAATGGTTTCTATGAAGTTGCCATATTTGGTGAGTTGGACGAAATCAAGTTGAACGATCGATTTACAGAATTAAAATAACTTAAAATTCTAATTTTTTACAGTTTAATACTTTAATATTATTTCATCGAACTCGCTTAATCTCATGCTCATATATAATTGTAAATGTCCTATCATTTCAATCGTGGTGTGTTTGCAAGAGCTTTTTCATTTATTATTTTGTATTGTATTACTCCAACTTAAATAAAACGGATACACTTCAATTTCATACTAAGTCCTGTTTGACCTTCACTTCTTAAAAGTTAAAACTCATTTTCAATAACACATTTTATGGAATTCACAATTTTTATCAATTTTTTTATCATATATTTCATCAATTTTTATCAAAATAAAACATCGACTGAATATATACTTTTCAAATGAGTCACTTTTCTTCTTTTTGTTGGTTGAGCTTTATTCTCCTTGAAAGCTTGTGGGTCAAATCTCTTCTTAATTTATTTAATGCAAGCTTTCTGGTCAGGGATATCTTTATCTTATTTTAAAAAAAAAAAAATCTAAAAGCATTTTAAATATTTATTTCTCTCAAAAAAGAAAAATTAAACCAATTTCATTGTTTGTTAGTTGGATGTTTTCCTTTTAAATATTATGGAAATTGTAGAGTATTTACTATTAGCAAGTTGCATTTCCTTCATGTTCATTTAAAATAATCCATAATCGATCAAATTATTATTTATCATCATATTTGGTGGAATTCACAAGTATTATTCACTTATTAACTACTAATTTCTATCTATTTATAATATAAGTCGTTTATAAACACTCCCCAAACAAAATTCTTGGAACCGAAACATTCTCCCACATCTAACATTCAGAATCGGTTTCGTTTGAATAAAAATTAATCTTTTAGTAAAATTTGAAAAAAAAAAATTATGGATCTCATGAAATGTGTTGTTGAAAACGAGTTTGAAAAAAATGAGTTTTATGATTTGATAGGCAAATAGGGGCTTAGCATGAAGTAACTTCATTTTTAATTTTAAATTCTAGTTGTGAGTTGTAAAGTCGATATTGTATTAACCGTAGAAATGATACCCCATTTCTCAATTGTTTATTAGTCATTTTCGTGTAATCCAACTAAGATGATTTGTATAAGGCTGTGAAGATATGTATTTAAAAGGTCTATCATTGCTCCCCTCACCAAACACAAAAATAAATAAATTCAAACTGTCATTATGGATCTCATTTCCCAATTTTTCTTTCAAATTTAGTTTCCTTTGTGTTTAATATTTTTTTTCCTTCTCGGTTCATGATTGTTTTGCAAGAAATTGTAAAAAAAAAAAAAAAGTCTCTTTTATTAAAAAAGTTGAAAAGAATATGTTTGGTTTTCACAGTGCCCAAAAAAGCCCATAGCAAGCCAATTTAGGCTTCTTTATTCTTCCCCCCCCCCCCCCCCCCACCCCACTCACTTTAAGCTAAACCAAACATTCTCTATACAGCAAAAATAAATGAAAACTTTAAATTGCAATAACTCTAGATGTTGGTGCGATAGACTGCAATTTCCCGATTTAACTATTACCTATTGAAAATACGAGGATAAATATGTAATTGCAGAAGGCTGATTTTTTAGGTCAGTAGAATCCTAAAATGGACCTACCAAAATCTAATAGCCTAGAAATCAAAAAATTCTATAGGCATGCTTGCACTTCTTACTGTGAATAGTAATATTTGACTTAATGTTACATGATACTCTATCATTGAACTGTTTTAAACACTGTAAACATTCCCATCAAATTATATGTTCCCAACTAGAATTATGTCACTACATTTGTTACCATTTTTTTGTCAAAGTAGCAAAATCCTCATATTATTCCACAAAATTGTACAAGAAATAAAACACTAATACTTCAAATTTGAGGATCAAAATGTAACTGCACAATTTTTTATTTTTTTTATTTTTTTTTATTTTGTAAGTAGAATCAAGACGCACCCACCTAAAGTTTCAGGTCTAGAAATAAGCCACAGTTTGAGCCACATTATTTTCCTCATTTTCATTCTTATATTCATTTTCAACCACTAATTTTTCAATAAAATAATATTTTCCATCACATCAATATATTTTCCTTCTTTTTCAACCACGTATTCCACATCACATCAACAATAAAAATGTATTTTTACTCCCAAAATGTGCACTAAATAGGGGCTAAAAGAATTTACGGTAGGGAGTGCTTGTTTGGGAGAATTAAAATACAAATTTTAATAAAAATGAGTGCTAGGTCCCATAAAATGATTAGTGAATAAGTTGGAAGTAACAATTTGGTCAAATTAAAATTAATTATCGATTTTAACTCCTTTAACTCACTTTTAGCCATTTAGGACGGCTATCCATGTGTGTCCCAAGGGTCATCCATTTTCTACATTAACTTTTTAAACTTTTTCACAAAAAAAAAGTACATATATTGCATTCGACACTATTGTAAAGATTCCTTCATAATCATTTTCCCACATTATGTGAAAAATGAGTGTGTAAAACCAAACAAGAAGGAAAAAGCCAAAGGGGTTTTGAATGGTGAAGAAGCAGCCAAAACAGATCGCACATGTGATCTTGCTCCATCGCAGCCGTTTAATCACTATTTCAATTGGACAAAAACTATTCTCAACTCTTCTTTTAAGAAATTTTTACAACTACTTTCAAGCGGAATCATATCATTTTGTACACGATATGCTTCAATAAAAAACGATATATTACGACTAGAGCTGATTTTTTTTTAAAATGGTAAAAATAAAAATACCTAGGTGGGTTGGTTTTCATTAAGTTTCATTTTGGGTTGCGTGAGAGGCAAATTTATGTTCGTGCTAGACTAATTTTTTTTTTAATGGACGAATACACATCACTGTGTAAATGAGAACTTCACAATACACACGATATGTTTTAATACTTAAAGTTGTCGTTCTTTTAATTTTATCAACTTTTTAAAAAAAAAAAAAAACGATAAGATACAACTGTAAACTACATTTTCGTCTTTCGTGCGTCATTTGATTTTTTGCAAACCAAAAGAAAAAAAATGGCAAAAATGGAAATTCCTAAGTAGGTTGTTTTACGTTATGTTTCATGCTAGGTTAGGGGAGGGGCAGAGCTATAAATTTATGATGGGCTAGATATTGGATATTGTTCAAATTAACAATGATGAGTGATTTTGGAAGTGATAGAAATGGTTAATCATGAGAAAAATAAGCAAAAATAAAATGAGAACAAAAAAAACAGTGATGGCATAAAAATGGCTCGGACGCTTGTGCTGTAATTGCAGCGGTCATTTTATTGAACTAGGTGTAGGCTCGTTGCCCGTTGGAGTTTTGAATTATAATGTCGTTTTGAAGGATTTTACACCCTTTTGGCTTGATTTTTACACATTTTCATGTATAGTGATTATATTTATATATAACTGGTTTTCATGATTGAAAACTTATAACGAACATCAAATTCATTCATCAACATCCGAGATCAAAGATCAAACTCAGTTTTTAAAATTTTTCTTCAAAGTTCATTTTTCAGTTTTGATCGCTTGACTCATGCTTAGATTGAGGTTTGTTTACTCCTGTAACCTATTTGTCATTGAAGTCGTCAAACATTTACCCCGGTGACGGTAAATATCATTTGAGGAAAGCAATTCATAATCGTGTTCAAACCTTCCATTTGGGGATTTCTCATTGCTGATTTTATTTTCCTTCTTCATCGAATTTATTTAACAATCTCAAACAATATTTCAACATGGAGAACGAGACAACCATGGCTATGATAAATATGACGAATCAAGACTTTATAAGGTTTGATAGATTCGACGGGTCGAACTTTACAAAATGGAAGGACAAGTTGAAGTTTCTTCTTACAAACTTAAAGATCTTTTATATTTTGGATTCAAACTTAGGGCCATTATTGGAACCAACCCTAAATGACACTGACGAAACAAGGACGCTTAGGAAGAAAGGAGAGAGGATGAATTTCTAAATGCCCTCTCTGATCGCCTCTATGATCTCTATGCAAATAACTCCACAACAAATGAGATATGAGAATCATTGGAAACTAAATACAAGGCCGAGGAGGAAGGTACCAAATAGTTTCTTATTTATAAGTATTTTGATTTTTAGGTTTTTGAATAACTTGCCTTTGTTAGGACAAGTCCATGAGTTGCCAATCATTGTCAATAAAATGAAGGCCATGAAAATAAATCTTTCCGAAACTTTCCAAGTTGGTGCAATTATTGCGAAATTGCCATTTTCATGAAAAGGTTATGGAAGAAAATCGTTCACAATTCCTAAGATTATTCAATGGAAGAAATTCAAAAACATCTTCGAATTTATGAAGAGTCAATGCACGACTTGTGAATGAACATTCTTATGAGGGTACTTCCAAAGCCCATGTTGTGTATCATTCAAACAAATACAACAAGGATTCCAAGAAGAAGAAATCACAAATTCCAAAAAAGATATCAAGAACCAGAAGAAATTCAAAATTTCTTGTTATGTTTGTGGTAAACTCGGACGTTATTCTTAGGATTGTAAACATTGCAAACAACCAATGCAAGAAAATAAAGTGAACTATATTGACAACATCATTGTTACCATGAGCATTGTAAATTCAGTCAAAGTAAAGGTTCGATGATGGTGGTATGATACTTATGCCACCATACATGTGTACTATGATAGATTCTTTTTCAAAATCTATCAAGAAGTGGATGACGAACACTTTCAAATGGGAATGAAGTTCAATCAAATGTTGTTGGCAAAGGAAGCATTGACTTACAATTTACATTAATATATGTATTGCATGTACCAGGTATGAACATAAATCTTGTAAGTGGTGAATTGTTGGGAAATTGAGAATAAAGTCCACATATGAGTCGGACAAACTTATACTTTTCTAAAATTGTGTATTTGATGGAAAAAGCTATTCTAGTGATAGATTGGTCAAACTTTGTACTGTTGACAATAATATCAATAAAACTACAAATTTAAATTATGTTGTTGAGTCTATTTTTTTATGGCATGATCACTATGACATGTTGAGTTTTTCTACTTTTAAAAAATGATTCAAATAGGAATGATTTCATGTGAAAATATAGAATATAATATGTGTGGATTATGTATTTAGTCTAAAATGATTAAGAAACGTTTTCATAATGTTGAAATGAAATCTAATTTTCTAGACTTAATTTATTCTGATATATGTAAATTAAATGGAATGTTAACCAGATGAGGTAATACATATTTCATAACATTCATATATGATCATTCTAGGTTTTGTTATATCTACTTGATGAAATATAAAGATGAAGCATTTAACATGTTTAAGATTAAATAGAAAGATTAAAATCTTCAGAAGTGATAGAGGGGTGAATATTTCTCTAGTGAATTTAATATTTTTTTGTGAACAATATGGCATAATACATCAATGTAATAAACCACCAGAACAAAATGATTTGACTGATAGAAATAATATGACGCTAGTTGAAATGATAAATACTCTGTTATTAAATGCTAAGTTGTCATCCAACTTATGGAGTGAAGCTTTATAAGAGCGTATCACATAGTTAATACGATTTCTTCTAAAAGATTTAAAGTTTCTCCATATGGATTTTGGAAATGGAGAAAATTGAACATTAGTTATTTCAAAGTGTGGGGATATATTGCTTATAGTAAGAACACTGATTCTAAAAGGATTGTATTGAGTTCTAAAGGAATCAAATGCTCTTTTGTAGGATATGCCCAAAATAGCAAGGCTTATCGTTTATTAAACATTGAATCCCGTGAAGTAGAGTTCTTTGAGAATATATTATCTTCAGATAATAATTCTCTAAGGGAATCTCAAGTAGAGATTCCTAGCCCTAAAGATCACAAATAGAAACACCTTCTGATGATGTTGAAACAAGTGAACTTCGCAGAAGCAAAAGAGCTCGAAAGGAGAAAGTGTTAGGATCAGATGAATTAGACTCTCAACTTATTTCTTTATTTAGTTGAGGAAAATGATAAAAGTGTCACAAGAACTACTCTGTATGTTCTTCAAGTGGAAATCGATCGTAAAACTTATCAAGAAACAATGTCATCTAGAGATAGCACATTTTGAAATGATGATGGAAATTATGGAAATTGATTCAATAATGTCAAACAACACTTGAAAATTAGTCGATTTACCACCTGGATCAAAACATATAGGTTTCAAATGGGTATCTAGGAGAAAATACAATGCGGGTGGTACTCTTAATACCTTTAAATTTAGGTTAGTGGTTAAATGATATCTACAAAAAGAAGGAATAGATTACTTTGACAAATATGCACTAATTGCACGAATAACATCAATTAGGACTATACTTGCATTAACTTCAATATATGATTTGCATATATATATATATATATCAAATTGACGTTAAAACGATATTCTTAAATGGGGATCTCGATAAGGAAGGTCTATATAGAACAACCGGAAGGATTTGTTTTACCCGAAAATGAGGATGAAGTATGCAAGCTAATAAAATCCTTATATGGATTAAAACAAGCATCAAAGAAATGGCACAAAAAAATTGACTTAGCAATAATATCATTTGGATTTGAACATAATAGTGTTGATAAATGCTTATATTCAAAAGTATGTGATTATCATGTTCCGCTCATTTGTTTATACGTGGATAACATGTTGATTGTGAGCAATCAAATGTAAGGTAGAAAAGAAAAAAAGAGGTTTTTATGTTCTACATTTAAAATGAAAGATCTTGATCATATGGATACCATACTAGGTATCAAAGTAACTAAGACCGGTGAGGGTTATATGTTAAGTCAATCACATTATGTTAAGAGTGTGATTAATAAATGAAAGCCCAAGAATAGCTAACTAAGAGATGGGTGAATTGGTTTTTAAAA
>CAIGRP010028080.1:0-17889 GCA_903798385.1 Fraxinus cuspidata | reverse complement strand
TCAAATGTAGCCAATTGTATATCAGTAGATGAATGCAAAATTATTGGCCTCAAGTCACATGATTGTCATGTGAGGATGCAACAACTCTTGGTGGTAGCATTAAGAGGTTTACTTCCAAAAGGATCACGAAATGCAATTTTTAGACTATGTACGTTCTTCAATAGATTATGTCAACGTGTTGTTGATAGGGAGAAAATAGCAATACTAGTAGATGAAGTAGTTGAAACCATATGCAATCTTGAAAGATTCTTTCCTCCTGCATTTTTTGATATCATGATACATTTGGTGGTACATTTGGGAAGAGAAGTACGATTATGCGGTCAAGTTCATTATCGTTGGATGTATCCTTTTGAGAGGTGAGAAATTCACACTTATTTGGATAAATTTATGCACATAATTTCATTCTCGATACTAATTTGTTTACTCTTTTTAATTCCAGACATATGAAGATATTCAAAGGACATGTGAGAAATCACGCACGACCCGAAGGTTGCATAGCTATTTTATCTTGCTGATGAGTGCATGAATTTTTTTACCGAGTTTATGAAACAAGCAAGAGAAATTGATCATTGAGAAGGGGCGCAATGAAGATTATGTTAGCAATGAAATGACTGATGGACGTCCCAGTTCTGCTCCAAAATTTAATACATTAAGTAATGAAATGTTAGAGATAGCACATTATTACGTGTTATTCAATTCATCTTTTGTGGAACCTTTTTTGGAGTAAGTCATTCACTTTCTATTTATAAGTATAAAAAAATATATATTAATTTGTAATCTCAAATAACTTGCTTAGTATTAGAATGCATAAAGAGGAGCTGAAGCGAAGCAATAGAAGTCTTGAAAAAAATGAAAGCTTGCTTTGGAAAATGCACACTGAGAAATTTTCAGTTTGGTTAAAGGAGAAGGTTGTACATAATCTTGATAATTTCTTATTTTCTCATTATAAGAATATATATTTTGAATATAAATATCACTGATACATTATCTAACTTTGTTGCTGATTGAAGTAGGTTCCACCAAAAGTAATGAGTCAGGTGTTCTAAAATGGCAGGTTTATGGTCCTAAAATGCAAGCAGTCTCCTACACTGGATATATTAGCAAAGGGCAACGTTTCCACATAAAAGACGTTAAAAAATCTACACAAAATAGTGGTGTATCAATTGAACCGACAACCATGTGTAGAGCTAGTGCATAAGATAATGCACAAGTTTCTGATGTTGTTGCATTTTATGGGGTCATTAGAAAAATAATTTCATTAGATTACCACATAATGAAGATTCCACTCTTTAAGTGTGACTGGGCAAATGTTGGTAACTGTGTGAAAGTGGATAATCGCTTTACACTTCGTAATTTACACCAAGGTCAAAATAATTTTCTAAAAGACCCTTTTATTTTAGCATCGCAGGCCAAACAAGTGTTTTATTCGAGAGAAAATGATTCCTCTAGTTGATATGTGGTTTTGAAAGCACCACCTCGAGGTTTTCATGATCTAGAAATACATGATGAGAATGAGGAAGTCATTGTTGGAAATAGTGTTTCACTGAGCATTAATGAAGTGAACAGGGAAGTTAGTGTAAGAGGGAACCTTAATTTGATGGTTGAAAATTTAGTTTATCAATAAAATCATTGTCTTTTGTTTTGTCAATTTTGTTTGTGTTTTCTTGTTCAGCTGCTTCCACATTGTAATCTTAATATTATATTTATGTTTGTATTTTTTTGTTGCTTTGCAATGGAGAGTTTTGTTTATTCATTTTTTATGACATTTTTCTGATTTTCTCACATAGAATGGTAATCATGATTTTCATATTTTCTTAAATAGGTTTGGATATCAGGGTGAATACCATAAAGAAGTTTGTTGATGATTCAAAAGCTCCACGTAGAAAGAGATCAGTATGAAAAACTAAAAGTGGACAACTTAAAGTAGCCAACACATTTCAACACCATTTTAAGTCTTTGGATGCTCCTACTAGGTCTTTCTACCGCATGAATATGAGTAAGGAATCTCTTGAAAATGAGGTTATCCCAGAAGATGATGTAGACACAAGTGGTAATGAAAACCAAAGAACACGTGGAAGATACGAGTCTATTACTACAAACTATTGCACCATCTCAAGGAGAGACTGAACAAGTTCAAAAGAAGAAGAGAGGCCCTACCCAGATGAAAAAATTTGAACGAAGTCATTGCTCCAATTGAAGTAAAGTTTAATGAAATGGGACAATTGCTATCGGTCACTTTATCTTCCTTTCTAGGCTGTCTTGTGAGGGATATTGTATCTTTTACTCTTGTTGATTGAAGGTATCTTTCAAATGATATGAAACTTGTTATGTGGAAAGATATTCAGGTACATCCTTCAAAATAATTCATGGTTATACAATACAATGTAATATTATATTTGATATTGCATTAAATTGAAAATTTATAACTTGCAGCAAAGGTTCAAAGTTGATGAAGAATGGCAAAAGATTACATTTTTAAAGAAATGGGTGGACTCTGGAGAGTATCAAAGTCTCGACTTGTGAAAAAGATTATAGAAGCACCAAATGAAGTTGAAAGAACAAAACTCAAACCTGATAATATACTTTTACCCTAACAATGGAAGAAATTTGTGAATGAAAAGACAAGTATCGAATTTATGGTAAATTCTTCATTTTTCCTTTTCTTAGAACAAATTTGTACTAAACTATGATTAATTATTGCTGACCTGATATAAGTTTGGAAATCTAATTATTAGGCTAAAAGCAAAAGGTTTTGAGAAATTCGAGAAAAAAATCCCACATACAGTAGCAAGGGATTTGCTAGATTGTGTGAAGATATGGTGATATTCCACAAGCCATCTTTAATTCGACTAAGTAATTCATTTGCAATAATTTCTTATTATATTATTCTCCATTCTCTTAGAAAAAGAAGAGCAACAATCCATCTTCTATAGGTCGAAAGGAGGTTTGGACAGCAGCACATATAAAAAAGAACGGTGAACCTGTATGCAAACTTGTTGAAGAAACGCTTGTAAGTATAAATAATTTATTTTTTTAGCTCTATATATATGTTTGTGTGCACGCACATATACACTTATATACCGTCTTTTAGGAAAAATTGAAAGATGCGAGTCAGCATGCCTCTAACACTAATATAAAAGAAGATACTCTTTCAAAAGTACTTGGTCCTGAGAATAGTGGACGATTATGAGGGATTGGAGGTGGAGATTGGTACACAATGTATTCCATATTAACTCGAAGGGAGTAGAATATAGCTCATTTAAAGGAAGAGCAAAATCATCTAAAGGTTCAAGTGGAAGATATGGAGATGACAATCGATGACTTATTGAAAAAACAGGTTAATAAGTTCCTTTAAGTGAAATATTACTCATATACACTTTTACTTCACATGATTTAGTACCTAGTTTCTGAAATTTTTTATCTCTGTAGTTTCAGGAAAAGCAAAGTGAAGACTTATCTAATATTCAACTACTGTCTTCATTGGTAAAATTTATCATTCCTTTTCATTGATAATATGTATTTATTTTTAAAGTTGACTATAACGTTACTCCTGAATTTATGTTGTTGAAGAGTGTAAACAATTAACGCTCAACAATAAGTGTAAGCTACTGGATTGGACCAGAACAGAAAAAGCGGTGGCCGAAGGAAGTCTTCAAATGATCCAAAATATTGGTTCATCACATTCCTCTAGGACTTAATGCTATGAGAGTTTGGGTTGATCTAGCTATGAAACCCGATGCATTCTTGTGGAGGCCTACTTCTTATATGACTTGTCTTGAAGAATGTGTTGGTACCACAGTTGCATGGCCATGTGATAAAGTTGTAATCGAGTAAATAGCATAGACTAATAAGGTCAAATTTTATACCCTATTATTTTCGGTCACTAATTAGAGTTTTGAATATTATTTTTACTTCATGTTATTTTAAAATCTAACAAGTTGTATGACTTTATTAATTTTCAGATTTAAATGCATCATTGATTTGATGGATGTGTTCTCCAAACAAGTTGCAAGAGTTCAAGAAATTTTCTTTTGAAGAACTAGAATGATATGATTCTAATTTAATTGTGTTTATTTCATTTTCAAGCATATATTCTATTAGTATTTGGTGTGAGACATAACATAATTAGATTTCTTTATTGAACATCTACATTTGTGAATTTCTATAAAACAAAATTGATGGTTGTTTGGTAATTATTATTGGCTTGGTTATTGTTGTTCATATTTTTAGTCCAAAACATAATGGTATTGAATATTTACATTTGATTATTAAGGAATAAGGAATGTTATGTAATATCTATACATTATAATAAAAAAAATGCTATAAAAAATAATACATTATATTTAATAAATGCTATAAATATTAAAAAGTTATGATGGAAAAAGAACGCCATTGAAAAGGTAATCATGACGATTAAATTTATTAAAGTCAAAATTAAAACAAAAAAATCTATCAAATTAAAAAAGATTGCATGGAAAAAATGCTATAAATACTCAAACCATTACGATAATAAAATGCTATGTAAAAGTTTTTTTATGGCATTTTATAATAACTTTTATAAAACGTTATAATAGAGATATAACTTTTAATAACACCATCTATGATAGCATTTCGAAAAATGCTATAGAATATGATAGATATCATTTTTCGCAAGCTATAAATGACTTAATATGTTGTAGTGATACTAGGAGGTGATAACTTGATGACCATTCCTTTGCATATTTTTTACCTTGGGTGTTAAAAATAATAGTTTGATCTACACCAAAGATGAACTAGACCAATCCTAAACATGTAAACATGCAGGAATATTGTGATATTCAAAATCCTATTCCAAAATGGACCCTCATGAAAGAAAAATGAAATTTTAATCAGCAACAATTATAGAAATCGTAGTCTCTATTCAATTGGAGTGGTTTTGTAGACACTGAAACTGAAATTTAGTAAAGAAAACACATTTTATACAAAAATTTTCATTGCCTTACAAACTGAAATTATTACAGCAACTACCGCTTTCATTTGATCCTTAATGCACTAATTTATAGCAATATCATCCATAAAGATAACTCTCCTTACATGATCGCTGGCACTTCTACCCACACACACACACACACACACACACACACACACACACACACACACACACACAAAAAAAAAAAATATATATATNGATCCTTAATGCACTAATTTATAGCAATATCATCCATAAAGATAACTCTCCTTACATGATCGCTGGCACTTCTACCCACACACACACACACACACACACACACACACACACACACACACACACACACAAAAAAAAAAAATATATATATATATATATATATATTCCTCTTAATTTTATGGAGCTCCTTAATTAGGCAGAATCTGTTGTGGTTCAACAAGCTGACAGCCAACCACCACACCCCCATCAATAACACTGCTGTGGAGTATCCATACAAGAGCAATTGGTTGATTTGTTCGGTAATGCTAAGGATTGTGAGGTGCGTGAGATCTGTGTGAAGATCAATTTATGATATATGTTTTTGGAATTTTTAGGAGATTGATTCTTGATGGAATCGATTTGGGAGGAAGATGACGAGACTCCAAATCAGAGATTTTGATATTAATCGCCTACGTTAAGTGCTTGGTTGTTGGACTATATTTAACTACCTTAATTATATTCCTATATGATTTGATAGTTTCAATGTTTTGTTTTTAGTATAATTTTGCAGTATTTATGGAGAAAAAAAAATCACAAAGTAATGTTTATATATGTATTAAAACATAGGCGTGTTGTATAATTCCACTTTCAATTGTACAATTTTCCAACATGCAAAGCCCAATTATTTTTCTTTCTTTTTAATTTGATCCAAGCCCGCGTAGTGCAATATTTTTCTCCAAGGTTTCATCTCTCTTGAATAATGCAAGTAGTCCTTGAGTCCCATCAATTGTGTAGCCCATGTCTTCTTCAATTTCTAAAGTATGGAATTTGATCCCAAAATTATAGCTTTTATTCAATTTCGTCCTCTTTCTTTTCTAAACATTTAAAAACGAGTCCAACACTAAAACAAAAGAAAATAAACATAAGTTAAGCAAAACACAACTCTTAAACACCCCCAAAATAAAACATTTGTTCGTCCTCGAAAAAAATAAAACAAAACTTAGGCATAAAACATATTACTATTTTAAGCAAATCACAAATAACTGACTCAACGTTGAATTGCTTTCCATATGCTTCTGGCTCAAATTTAAGTAACATTTTAAATAGATCCAAACAACATTAAAAATAAATTTCTACTTATCCAATGCTCAACTTAGTATGTGAGCGCGCGCGTAATTAGCCGATATTGAACTCACACCCATACAGAATACAACCAATCAACTGTTCTTGATTTACTCATAACCCAATCTTCTTATGGTCAGTTTTTCCTCACACCTCTCGTGCAAAATCACTCATTACGCTTTTATCCCCAATCCCGAACTATTTCTAGCACATGAGGTTCCAAAAAATCATTATAACGCATTTTTCCATACAAAGTGTTCAGAATTAGACACCTGTAAACCTAAAAGGAAGATGGTAAGTATTTCTTAAAAATACAACTTTAGACTATAGAGTTCAAATCTCAAAGTCTTTACCGCCACCTCTTGTTTTTAATAATCTAAATCTCTCTTCTTTTTTTCTTTCTTTCTCTATGAACATATATTTTGACTATTGCTCTTTTTTTTTTTATTATTAAACATCTAATGTGTAGCACTTATCTCCATTAAACTTTCTAAATGACCCATGTAGCAAGTTTTAGACCAATGACTCGCAAATAGATGACCATAAGTCATCAGTTTTTATATACCCTAACAAGAATAATCACTCGAGACATAAAAGCTACGGAAAGAAGTATAAGATGTATCACATTTTATTTTTTGTATGAGACTCAATTTGCAAAGTGGTAAGTGCCAATTCTAGCTTCTTCCGAGAACTTCAAACTATCAAACGTTTATGAATAAAAGCACTAACCTTTCACTCCAAAAATGCTTTTTAGCTTGGTTTCGATATAAAGGATTTGTGGATTTTATTCAAATTTAGGTCAACAACATCAACAAGTCCACAAAATTAAATTGTGTCCCAACATAAGTAATAGGCCAACAATGGCTATGTGCTCAAATAATTAAGTCTAGCATGGAATGTACTCAATTCAAACAAATAAATAATATCATAGCCGAAAGGTTGTTCTGCGCTAAACTAGACACTATTTTTTTATTTTTTTGTTTTCAATTTTTTTCTCAATCAATTTTTTTTAAAAAAAAAATTCAATTATATTTTTTAAATAGTTATACATACTCAATTAGCAGTTGAAAAATAAATATATATTCTAAGTATCCTAATCCTTTTCTACAACTAAACTAAAATATTACATTGTCCACAATATAAAAGCAATTATATCAAAATAAAGGAGCAAAGATCAGAAACTCCTCGTTGGTAGATGAGGATAGGTAGAAGGATCAAGTGGATCCAGCTAGTAGATATCCACTTTTCCTTGTTACTAGACTTAGTTATCTGTTTTAAGAATTCAAAATAAATATTTGTTATAGCAAATAAGGTTTAAATATTTGTAATATATTCACACCAAGAAGAATTATAATCTTCTAACATGTAGATGATTGAAATTTAGATGCAACCTTAAGAATGCATATCACATCAATGTAAGCTTAATAAAACACTAGGATGTTAATGACGAGCCTATGTAAATGAACTCAATAACTAAACCTGCCTAATTTACTAATGCAAGTCTTAAAATACACATAAAATGTGTTAAAAATAATTTAAATGCATGAGTTCATATATTAATGCAATCCCTAAAACTATGTATAATAAAATAGTTAATCAAAATAAGTAAAAAGCGATAGAAAAATGGGTCACTTCCCATTAAGCGTTTAATATAAAGTCTTGAGCTAGACTTTTGGGTAATTTACTCTAATGTTGCAAGATGAACGATGGACTTTTCTTTTGAGAATTCCCCAATCCAATATGGTTTTACTTACTGTCCATTGACTTTGAATGTTCCGTTGCTCTCATGAGTGATCTTAACAACCTCATATGGAAAAACCTGAGTAATTGTGTACGGTCCCGAGACCTTGACCTTAACTTGCCCCAAAAAAACTTGAATCTGGAATTGTATAGTAAGACTTGTTGCCTAACATCAAACTTCATTCTTTGAATATGCAAGTCATGCCACTATTTTTGTTCGCTTCTTATATAGTTTCACATTTTTATAGGCTTCCAACCGAAACTCATCCATATCATTCAATTGAAGTAGTCAATTTTCACATGCTGCCTTCAAATCAAAATTGAAGTTTTTAACCACCTAATAAGCTCGATACTCCAACTCAACTGGTAAATGACACACTTTCTCAAAAACTAGACGATAAGGCGACATGCCTATAAGGGTTTTAAAAGTTGTTCTATAGGCCCACAAGGCATCGTCAAGTTTCTTCTACTAACCTTTTCTTGAAGAACTAACAGTCACCTCAAGGATCCGCTTCAACTCCCAATTGGAGATTTTAACATGTCCATCGGTCTGGTTGTCATAGGGATAGCTACACGATGCTGAAAATAAGGACTCAAATTGATGATTATAGAACTGTTTAGCCCCATCACTAATAATTGTGTGGGGTATACCATAGAGAGTGAAAAATGTATTTTTTCAGGAAATTTACCACAACCCTAGCATCGTTGGTTGGTAATGCCATTGTTTCCACCCATTCAGAGACATAATAGGCTACAAGTGGGATATACTGATTCGAGAATGATGGAGAGAATGGCCCCATAAAGTTAATCCCACACATCAAAAAGCTTCACATCAATAATGGTATTCAGAGGCATCTCGTTCCTTCCCAAGATATTACTCATATGCTGACATCTATCATACCTCTTCACAAAATTATAAGCATCCCGAAAAATTGAAGGCCAATAGAAACTAAACTGTGAAGTTTTTACAGCTATCTTTAAAGCGACGAAGTGTGTAGCATAGGTTGATGAATGACATTGCTGAACTGTCTGTTGAACCTCTTCTTTAGGAACACACATCTTGATAATCAGATGTGGACCCCATCTGTAGAGAATATGATCCTCTCAAAAATAGTACTTCAAGTCAGAAAAGAATTTCATTCGATAACTTGAATAATCTGGTGGAATGAAGGATCTGGCAAAATAATTCACAATATTTGCATATCACGGTGCATACTCCATATTAAAAATCTGTTCATCTGAAAAAATATACTACTTTTTTACTTTCCTTCTTATCTCTTATCTCCAAATCAAATTCTTGCAGAAGTTGTGCACATCTGACCAGTCTTGATTTTGCATCCTTCTTTGTCATCAGATACTTTAAAGATTCACGGTCGGTGAAGACTATTCCCTTTCATTTAACAAGATAAGATCCAAATTTATCAAAATCATAGACTACTAGCTAGAGGTTCCTTCTTAGTGGATGTGTAGTTTAGCTGTGCATCATTCAATGTCTTGCTTACATAACAGATCCCATGAAAATTTTTATCTCGTCGCTGTCCCAATACTACTCCCACTACGTGGTCATTTGCATCACATATTAGTTCAAACAGCAAACTCCATGGTACTAAAATAATCCATAAATTATAGAAAATGACCATCATGCAACACTGAAATGTGGTAAGCATTTCATAGATCAAACGGCATCATACGATAAACAAAGGCACCATAGGGACATGTAAAAGTCATCTTTTCTTGATCCTCGGGCGCTATTGATATATGATTATAACCGAAGTATCTATCAAGGAAGCAGTAATGAGAATATCGTCCCACTTCTCCAACATTTGATCAATAAATGGAAGGGGAACGTGATCCTTTTGAGAAGCTGTATTAAGTTTGTGATAATAAATGCAAACTTTCCAGTAATGGTTCTGGTGGGAATTAGTTCATTCTTTTCATTCTGTACTACTACGATTCCCCTTTTTTTGGCACTACCTGAACAGGATTGATCCATGCACTGTCTGAAATATGATAGATTATCCCTACATCTAAAAGCTTTAGTACATCTGCTCTAACTACCTCCTTCATATTTGGATTGAGTCTCCTCTGGTAGTCTATACTTAGTCGATAATTATCCTTCGTGAGAATTTTATGCATGCAAAGTGTAGGGCTGATCCCTCTAATGTCAGCAATAGACCACCCAATGGTTGTTTTATTCTCTGAATACCTACAACAATCTCTCTTCTTCAAGCTTACTGGTGGAATTTGAAATAATAACAGACAATGTGGATGATTCTCCCATGTAGGCATAACAAAGATCAGATGGCAACTGCTTGAGCTCTAATTCAGGAGACTGCTGAATTGATGGCAAATGCTTTTTAGGACCCGTGCCTAACTCCTCAAAGTGTGGTATGCGCCTATATAGAGGATTAGCTTCAAAACTTCTTGCACATATCTCAATCTCAATAGAATCAGAATGAGTGGATTGAAGTGTACAATGCACGCAAGGTGTCATGAACTATCTTGTCAATCACATCGATCTAAAAGAAACTAACTGATTCGGTTGGATATTTTATTACCTTGAACACATTAAATGCGATCTGCTATTCACAAAACCTCAAAATTAGTTGACATTTTTGCACATTAATAAGATCTCTACCGATAACTAAAAATGCTCGACCCAAAATAAGTGGAATTTCCGTATCCTGGTCTATGTCAAGAATAAGAAAGTGGAATGTCCCTAGCGTCCTCCAAGTAACTTTTTATTCCTTTTCCAATTAAGTTTAATTCCATTACAATTTTCCAACATACAAAGCCCAATTATTTTCCTTTGTTTTAATTAGGGGTGCCAATGTGGCTCGCTGCTTAGACGACCCGTGGCTTGACACGAAAAAAGGCCGAGTCGGACTGGCTCGTGGCCTAGTAGAACCAAGCCGAAGCTCGGGCCGAGCCCCATTTCGGGACGTCGGCTCGAGCCCGAGCCAGCCTGTAATTTTGACAAGCCATACAGACCATGCGGCCGTGACAAGAAAAGTCGAGCCCTAAACCAACCAGTAGTTTACAAAACTTAAATAAAAAGTTTGATAAAAAAAAAAAAATCCAAGGCAGCTCTTGTTGCAGGCAGTAAAAGCTGCCTTTAGCTAGGTGTAGCTTGTATTGTGCAAATCAAATTTCAAGTATTTTTTTTTTTTTTGAATTCGAAATTTAAATTTAGTTGAAACATATATTTTTTTTTATTATAAATATGCAGTAAAATTTTTGAGTTTTATATCAATTTACTTCAATTAGTTTAAACTTGCAGTATTCTAGTTTCAACTTCAATCTCCAATTTCTTTGCTGTAATATTCAATTTATTTTACTCTAGTATTCGGTATCTTTTGCTATAATAGTTATAGATGGATTTTCAAAAAAAAATGCAATTTGAAATTTATTTGTTTCAAAAAAATGTATATGAAATATTTTATTCGCGTACAATTTTAATTTCACTTACGTTAATTGTAGCCCGTCCCGAACCCGAAAAAATGAGGAAGGTTTTAACTTTTATTTAATTTATAATTCGTATAAATTGCACAAATTTTAATTTTTTTAAAAAAAATTTTAAATTTTTTGGTCTAACAAAAGCTCGACTTAGCTCGGGCAAAAAATAGTCCGAACCATTTTTATTTGAGCCAAGCCCAAACTTCCAGTTTCGGCTTGGTTTATTGACAATTCTAGTTTTAATTTGATCCAAGCCCACTTAGTGAAATAATTCACTCCAATGTTTCATCTTTCTCAAATAATGCAAGTTAGTCCCTGAGTCCATCAATTGTGCAGTCCATGTCCTCTTCAATTTCTAAAGTAGGGAATTTGATCCCAAAATTATAGCTTTTATTCAACTTTGTCCTCTTTCTTTTCTAAACGTTTAAAAACGGGTCCAACACTAAAACAAAAGAAAATCAACCTATGTGTAAGCAAAATTAACACTTAGACGACATAAAAGTTTAGTAATTTGGCTCGAATAAGTACAAAAAACGCACTTATCAGGAGAGAGGGGAGGAGAGAGAAAGAGAGAAAAGTAAGATAATGGATTGCTACATTATCGATATTCCATTATCTTGATGATAAATAACATACTAAACATATAAATAAATAAAATGAACCAAGATATTTTAATCCGTGTCCCATCTCTTAGAAATTCTTGACAAGACAAAGGATGGGGTGCAGCCTCATTGCATTCATGTCTATCATGCATGTCCATATTTTGCCAGTCTATTATTAAACACGATTGTTCAACCGTATAATTTCAAAACTTAAATAATTAAAAAAGAGAAAATTTTAAATTGCTGTCAATAACTTTAAGTAGAGTGCTTTTTTGAAAAAAAAATGACATATAAATTATTTTAAAAATGACTATCATTATAGTTAGTTTTAAGTAACTTTGTATCAGAAAATTATGAGTCTATTTAAAAATTCTAAAGAGAAAATGACAGTTGGGAAATATTGATTTCTACTAGTAAATTGGAGGGATGCAAATCCGTGAACAAGTTACATTCTCTCTTCCTACTTTTGTATTGACAAACAAGAACTTAAAACCAAATTTTAGGGAAAATGTCTAATTATTTTAAAGTCGAAAAGGAAAATCGGTACAAATGGCCTGCGTCCCCCACTACTGGGAAGCCTTGACACGGAAAAGGAGTTAAGCATATCTTCAAGAGATTCTCTATTATTAAAGTGCATGTTTTATAATTTAGAAAGTATTTATAGATTTAGAAAATAATTTTTTTAAGTAATCCAATAAGCTCTTTGTATTTAACATTTAAAGTACTTTCAAAAAACTCTCTAGTTTTAAAAAATATATTTTACAAGTTAGAGAGCATCTATAAATTTAGAGAGAATTTTTAAATACTCCAATTTTCCAAGGGACTATTTATAATTAACACTTAATTTTACTTCTCTCAACTCTTTTTTTTTTCATTAGATTTCTTTTAAATTATTATATTATTTTCCTCAATTACAAATTTAAAAAATTTTATATACATTTAATTATAGAGGGTGAGTAAACTCATTCTCTAATTTAAATTGTTAATTTAAAGAGTTCGTCAAAGCATAATTTTAAGAGCTAATTCTTTAAAATAGTGAGCATTTAATGTTTAAAAATCTCTTGGAGATGCTCTTAACTATTACTCCAAATTTTAATTTAAATTTTTCCCTATCTTTTATTTTCGCTAACTTCCTTCCAAATTATTATAATATTTTCTTACATTGAAAATTTAAACACTTTGACTCTAAATTAAACTATTAATTAAAATAATATCTTGGAGCATAATTTTTAAGGGATAACTTTTTAAAAAAAGTTTCTTAGAGATGTTCTATGATGAGAACTTAAGAGGTCCTTTCTCAATTTGAGGTGAACTATTTTTCCCTTTGAAAAAATTACCTAAAATCTTACGTTTCAAGTTTCAATTAAAAAATCACAGAATTCAGCTATACACCATAACATTCCTACGTGCCACCCATTTCCTAGCCACAAAAACTCTGAGCAAGGATTTGTTCCGGTAAGTTAGAGCCCTGAAAGAAGTAAATTGCCTTCGTGTTCTTTCGGTCGTTTCGATCCATTCTCATAATGATAATCTTAACGAAATGTTCACCGATGGCCCATGAAAGCAGGGGCAGAGCCAAAAAAGCGATTTGGTGCTGCACAATTTATCGATGTTGAACTTCGAGTTTTTGGTTATGGATTTATTAATGATAAAAATATAAAAAAAAATATTACGACAATACTAAAAATGATATAGTTTATAAATTATAGTTGTTCCTTGCGAGTTTTCATACTTTGATATTATTGTACAATAACGTCATCATCAATCTTTAAAAATATATATTTCTCTACATAAATAATTATGCTATCATTTATCCACTAATCACCGATTCGATTATGCAATCTATCTTTTACAATGCTCATTGCAGAAAATACTCTTTCCATAGTAGTGGTAGCAACTGGTAGAACTAGCGCTAAAGTCAAAAGATTGTAAACCAATGTATATACCTTACTTTTCTTCGTCATAACTAACTTCTTTGTAAAATCACTAAGGTCATTCAACATTTCAAACTCTTTATTAGAGCACATTTCAATATATAAGTCATAGTTATTAGACCCGACCTGGATATTGATCCGGACAAAGTATTGGATCTTGGGTTACTAGTCGGATTGGTGGGTCATTGCATAAAAATCTATAAAAAAATATTAAAGTATGAAAAAAAATTTAGGCAAAATTATTATTTTTAAACTATTTTTCACTAATTAATTAGGTCTATAAAATAAAGTAAAATATTTAACTAAAATTTTTATAAAAATAGTTTTAGAAAAATTAATATTTTTAATATATATGATTCATTGGTTACATACAACTTATTGCACATAAAAAAACATTAAAGTATTCTATAGCTCTAACGGTAAGGAACTAGTTGTTTTATTTAGAGGTCCAATGTTCAATTCCTTGAACCCCCAAAATTTTTAAAAACAATTTTGAAATTTGGTAAACTGGCCGGGTTAACTCAATCAAAACCGCCGATTAACTCGGTCAAAGTCGGGTCTTGACCGAGTCATGTACATTCCTATTAAATTAATCTATTCGGCCGGACAAAGGCCTGGGTCATCGGGTTCCCGGCCCGACCGGTTTTTATAACTATGATATAAGTTTCAAGTTGATCATTAAGCGCCCGTTTGACCCTATTATTTCACATTATAATGAAATGAATATTAAATTTTTTTTGGAAATTATGTAGTTAAAAAAGAAGGAAATTGTTTTGGACTTAAGTGTAATATTGTTTTATTAGAGCATGTATGATTTATAAAAAAAATGAATTAAAATTTAATGAGGAATAGGGGGACAAATGACGGCTAAGTACGACAAGGTCTACTATAATAAAATCTACTTATTTTGAAAAGATAACAATACAAGCAATAAGCATCATTTTTTTTTACACTATACTCTAATAAACTATCAAACTATTTAAACCAAGAAGGACTGAATCGTCTAGATTGTATTGCAAATTATCGTTTTGGAAGTTGTGAAACATCAAAATCCACTTTATTCGGTATCTCCCTATTAGCCATTTCTATAATATTTTTTTAAAGAATCTCTTCATTCGATAACTAGATTAAACATTATTGCTATTAAGAATGATTTCAATTTAAGCCCAAATCAAGCAATTGAAAGCAAAAACAAGTAATTGGAAACAAGAGCAAGTGAAGCCCATATCAACCTATGCCTATCAAATAAAATCAAACAAAATACTTTCAAGATTAGCACAACATTCAATCAAGTTAACAAATCATAACCTATATGTAGACTGCAATATACAAAATTGATAATCGATACATGATTTTAAATCAGCAGCTTGTGTCTAACCTTAGCAAAACATTCAATTAAGTTCACCTCAGGGGCAGTGGCGGCTTTCAATTAAGTATTAAACCTAGGCTTGAGGCTTCGCTACTCTAGCAGCGTCTGAGATCGAGATCTTCTTCTTGCAAATCAGCAAATGAATTTCATAAGAATCACAAAACTGATACATGACTCTTCTTGATTTTAGGTTCGAATCAAATAAAAATAACAAAAAGAAAAGTTCAATTAGTGGGCTTCCGGCTGAGGGCTTCACATGTTCATGGTTCAGTAGTTCTGGTTCACCTCCTTTAACGAATCGCTGTTGCTTGTGCTGTCGACCGTTGATGGTGTCAACGGAAAGAAGACCGGAGGCGGCCCGACGTCGAGGGCTCGTAATGTGCGTTCGTTTCACAGATCAGCAGTTCCAGCCGCTGGTAGGTAGTGGTGAAATTGAATCATAGGCCATTGCTAATATAAAATAATAATAATAATTTTTATTGGGTTGAGCACAAAAGTTCAATACATGCCTGTGCCTGCACTAGACTTAATTGGGCACCGCCCCTGATCCGGTTGATGCTTCTGTTGGTGATTCTTTTTCTTTAATGTAACTGATGTATCAAGGGAACAAGGTTAAGTAAGTTTACTGTAATACTATGAGATTGAATTTATGAATATAGCTGTCCATTGATAAATAGAGCAACAATGTGTGATCAAGATGGCAAATTGTAATTGAATGTTTATTCAGTAGAAAAATAGAATTTGAAACGACAATTCCAAGGCAATTCAAGAGGCTTTCCCTCTTAACTAAACATGTGTAGGAATGAATTCTTCGTTTTCCTCCTCTCACATTTATTGGTAATCTCCAAACTCACTTAATTACCCAAATACCCTTGTTAATTAACTGAAATCGGGCTTAATCTCCTGCTTTTGATGCCTCGCTGTTAGCTATGTTTCCTCCTTTCTTTATTAAATCTGATTGGTGGTCTATCATTATATGTTTCTCCGAAATTCACCTTATCCTCAAGGTGGAAACAAATGAATTGCTAACGGATCATGTCGAAGGATTCCCAAGAAGCTTCGAAGTCTGGGCAGTCTTTCCTTTTGATCCATGCTTCTAGACCCAAAGCGATATTGTTATTACCTAGTTTGATTCCCAATACCTCGTCTGGTTCAAACAATAGCTCTCCACTCGCAGTTAACTAGGAATGTAGTTGAGAAATAGGTTGGACAATCCCAATAGCCTTCCAAAGTTGTGATACGTAAAAAACTGGGCCTGTAGAGGGTAGCTTCAATTTAATGCTGTAACGGTGAAGTTCAAATGATCAGCCACTTTAAATCAACAAAATAGAAATAAATGTGCACAAATCAACAAGAAAAACAAGTAAACAACATGAGATTTTTCGCCCTAAGACAAGAGGTTCAGAACCTGAGTTCCTAATCCCATTTTGAGCTTCCACCAACCAGAAAAAATCACTATATTAATCGGAATCAACAAACTATATAGAATACACTCTTGAAGCACTCAGAAAACCACTCAATATTTCTCAACACAAGTCTTTTGATCTAAACAAATCGTTCACTCAAGAACAACTCTCAACACACATATATAAACCACTCAAGATCTACACAATGTTGATACAATGTTGATACAATAGATCAAAATGACTTTCTGTATTTGAGTGAAACAGAGAAGAAGATGAATATTCACATAGAGAAGAACACAGACGAACAGAGAGATAAATGAATGAAATTAATTCACACAAACCCTAGACAAATTATCAGGTAGTAGAAGTCACTCGAAGGTCTCTATCCAACGGTAATTGGGGCAACACTTGGCAACATTTAGGCTGTCCAATTTAGTAATGGAAGTCGCATTTCACCAAACACGTTTTTCACAAAATAAGGCAACAGTTACCAAGTAAACAATAAAGGATCCAGCCCAACAGTAAACCTAGCCCAAATAATAACCCAATCAGCAAATGTGGACTTCATCATTGTGCCAAAAACTCCAAAATCTCCACCTTGGCACAATGATCCTAGTTTCATCTATAGTGATTTCTCAATCATGTCATCATTTGCTCTTATTCCCGATACACAAATCAGCAAGTGTTAATGTTCAGCTTGTTTAAACAATCTAATAACTTATTTAAAGACAGCACTTTGGTACCAACATCAGCAGGGTTAAAATAAGTAGAAATTTTCTCAAGTTTTACAACACCTTGTGAGATAACATCTCTAATAGAATGAAATTTCCCATCAACATGTTTTGATCTATTATGCAAAACATGATTTCTACACAAATAAATGCAGATTGGCTTTTATAATACAAAACCAAATTCATTTAAGAGTTTAGCCAAATTCCCTCTTTTATAGCATCTGTTGTAGCTATATATTCAGATTCAGTTGAAGATAATGCAACAATTTTTTGTAGTTGTGATTTCCAACTTACGCAAGAATTACACAAAGTATACACATAGGATGAAGTGGATTTCCTATTATCTCTATCACATGCATATTTAGAATCAGTGTAACCCCTCAAGA
>CAIGRP010028076.1:0-10149 GCA_903798385.1 Fraxinus cuspidata | reverse complement strand
TCTTTTGAATTTATGTCGTTTGAAATATTTGATGATGAATATGCATTTTTGTCAATTTCTTCATTACTTTCCTGGAAATATTTTGACATACTATTTTCTTCTTTCAAAGTACTACATTTACTAAACCAATTAGACATAAAAGACATTGAAAATCAAAACATTCTTAAAATAAAATACCACAGTAGAATGTATGCTACAGACACCACTGAATCTGAATCTAAATCTTTTCCCAATTTTGGAGAGAGACTTGATTCAATAGGTTTGAAAAGAAGTTGAACAGATTTCTTTTTTTTCAGCTTTTGATTTTGAAATATCTTTGTAAGCTGTTTTTAAATTTTCATAATTTTTGAAATTCTTTTCATTCTCAGCAGAACAACCTTCAATTCTTGAAAGCTGAGAACAAACATAATTTAAAACAATATTTGTATAATTATTTTGAAATTGAATATTTTTAATATCATTGACTTTTGCTGGACTATTACCACTTCTTTCGTCAGAAACTTGTTTGAAAGGAGAAGCAGTAACTTCAACTGAACCATGAGGAAAAATAATTTCTTAAGCTGTTTTTAAACTTTCATAATTTTTTGAATTCTTTCCATTCTCATTTGAATAACTTTCAATTCTTGAAAGTTGAGAACAAACAGAATTTAAAACAATATTTATATAATTATTTTGAAATTGAATATTTTTAATATCTTTAACTTTCGCCGGACTGTTTCCACTTTTTTCATCTGAAACTATATATATATATATCATTTGACCATGAATAAAAAATAGGGAAAATATTTTCTTTAGAGATGAATGTTTTTATTTTTCAGGCAATTCACTCTCACTCTCTCTTTTTCATCTGTCTCATTTCTCTCATCTACCCACCATAAAAAATAGAAAAATATAATATTTTTAAAGTTGAAAATTAAATCAATCAAATACATTTAATTAATAATTTTATACAAATAAGTTTAAGTAATTAAATTCTCTTAAATTTATTTTATTTCATGCTAATTCCCTATTTATTAAAATAATTCAATCAATGATTGAGAATTCATTATCCATCTATTTTAATTTTTTTATAAGTATAAAATTATATATATCACGGTATATAAAAATGTAGATATGTTTAAACATGGAGTAAATGTGTACGTCACTTAGTGAAATTTTCAATTTATAATTTTTTGTATGAATGTTTTACTCATAAATGATATTTTATTTATAAGTATATATATACATACACACACACACACACACACGTGTGTGTGTAAGTTAATTTTTAAATTAAAAAGAGAAATATTTACTTAAATTAAGTTTTTAATTTATAAGTAATTTTTTAATCCTAAGAAAGAAATGTCAAAATTATAAATTAATTTTGTACCTAAAAATCAATTTTTTAAAAACAAGCCAATTTATTACTTTTTATAGTTTATAAGTAATTTTTGTAGTATTTTTACTTTATAACTAATTTTTATATAAAAGTAAATTTTTTAGTTATTGGTATTTTTAGTTAAAGCAACTTTTTACATATAATATAAATTTTATCTTGTAAAATTATTATTTTATGAAGGTTACAACTGATTTTTTTTATTTTTATTTTTTGGTAAAATGATCAAAAAAATCATCATTTTATGGGTTGATAAACAAATATTAAATTACCCCCACAAAAGCTTGATTTTTAATCCAATCATGCCATATGTACTTCATCTTTTATATCTTCATTTACATTATCCACATGATAAAATATCATTTAACAGTTTAAAAACAAAAATAAATTTTCTGCCCACAATTTTTCAAAGAACAGAGACAATATAAAAGGCAATGTCTAACAAAAATTGCACATTTAGCATTATTCTTTTCAATATGTCACAGATGGTTCAATCCGAAAATAATCAAAATTATTCCCAGGCACACTCCACTCCACTCTCTCTCTCTCTCTCTCTCTCTCTCTCGAGCTGTTTTATAAACAGATAAAGAATTGCATTTGACTTTCTCGCTCTAAATTCCAGAGAACAATTCCCGCAAATTATGAGTTCCATTTCTCAGTTCCTGCAACTCCATCACCATTTCCAGATCCACAAACCCATAAAACTCCGCATTAAACCCAACAGGATTTTCACTAATTCTGTCCCAGAACAGTGCTTCCACTTTTCAGGTTCTTTATTTTAGCATCAATATATTTTATCAAGTTTGGTTCGTTGTTTTGTTAATTTCTGACTTATAATTTTGTTAAAATTGCAGGTCTGCGAATGTTGGGACTTCCCTATCATCTGGGTTCCGTGTCTACGTGTGAGTTTCTGTTGTATTTTAATTAATATTAGTTTGAGATATGAAAATGTGTTGTTCCTTATGCTGATAGCTTAAAAGCGAAAAATGGCTTCTTTTTGGCTTTCTTCGGCAGTACCAAGATTGACACAGCCGAAATAAGCCAGCTTCTTTCGTAGAAGAAACTAGGCCAAACATGCTCTTATTGGAAATTAACTTAAGTTGGATTTCAAGAATTTGTTACTATTTGCTGCTGTTCTATTTTGTTGGCACGTTCTTTATGCATAAAGACAAGAATAAGAACATCTTATGCTCTTAATAAAAATTTAATATAGGTGGGAATTCAAGATCATTAATCAGCAAATGTTCCGCAGAAAATTTTCTTGAGGACAGTTCATCTAATCATGCACCCGAACCAGCGAAGGTATCTTTTGTATTGTTTAATTCTTTTGTTTTCAGAAAAGATTTCTTGGAGAAACTCTATGTTTGATTACATAGCGGTTGTAGTTTCACTGATTATGAGTGCCTAAATTAACTTGGAATTACAAACTATGTACATAACTAGTTATGCCTATATGATAGCTTAATTGCTTCACTTTCCTAGTACAAAATTTGGCCTAATAATGTCACTTGAGAAAAACTGCCTTTCTATATCAATAATTTGGGCATACTTTAGCAATGCATGAGAAATTGTCCCCGCAAGGCTCAAGTGTAATTACACAGGTTCTGAATTAATTTCCGAAACCATAATTATAAGTAAGGTTTCCTACTCCATTTTGATTTGCGGAAGCAATTTGTTGCATTGAGCATTTAATCAATTTTTAGATTTTCTTTTCGGGTGTGAGGTTTCTCTTGCATTGCAACTAAAACTGCACAGTTTTTATCGAAAAGTTAATGCGGAGCTTATGCTTTGAAACTATGCTAGCTACATGCTACATTGCAATTTCAGTTATTTAAAGAAAATTGAAAAATGATAAACACTAGAGAACATCCAAATGGAGTTAGGAATGCCAACAATGTTAATCACCCAAGTTGCCTCTGATAGTATCACGGCCTCGAAAATTGGTAAATATATATTGGCTATTTTTCCTGGAGCTGAAAAAATATTGTCAGAATCTGTAACACATGGACACTCCTCCTAGGGTGGACTGTTTGGTCACTCTACGAAAAATGTCTAACAAGCCACATAACATGTCCTATTATTATATATATTTTTAATTTTCGACATGCGAGGGACACTTCAGCTAACAAATTATATGTTGTTTCTTATATTTATAAATTTTCTATTGTTTATATAGTTTTGAATTTTCAACACGCGAGGGACACTTTACCCGACTTGTCATATGTTGTTTCTTATATTTTTAAATTTTTGGCACAAGAGGAACATGTCCCTGACACTTAACATATGACAAGTCCATTATGTAAATTTTGTAATGTAAAATTATGAAAAAAATTGTTGTAAAAAAATTTGTGAAAAACAAAGTCCAATTAGTGTGAGAAACATCTTACAAAGTTCGGGTTGGATTTGTTTTATATCTACCATATGCATTTTTTTTTCTTCCATGGCACTGGCAATAAACAGTAGACACCAAAATTATTTTAGTAAAATAAATAGTCTCTCCTCTAATTTTTCACTTGCAAAATTGAAAAAAAAAAAAGAAGCTCGAACTAGGATTATATATTGAAAAAATAAAATAAAATACAGAAACAAAGGTGTAAATATAAATCTAAATCTTAGAAAAATTTAGACAATGCAATGTAACCTTGACTTGTTCATGGTTCGGTTCCTCATCCGTGCTTCATAGGTTAGAATCAACCAAATCATGAGGTGGGAGACGATTTAAGGACAGCGTAGCAGCACCTGCCTTAACTAGAAGTTGCCTGTTCCCTTGCTAAAAGGAATAGTGTGAGAATTAGAAATGAAAGTTAAACAATAAAAGAACTAAAAAACGAAAATTTTAATCAAGATAGTCTTACCCAAGGATTCTAATTATTTTTTAGATGAGATATATGGTCGTACTCGAGGATTGATTAGGGATATGTACATGAAGATGAGGCAGATGTGGTGGATGCTAAAGGGGGTGTGTTCTTTCATTTTTGTCTTGGATTGTATGGTGTTGTTAATATTTATTGCTTATTTACTCGTAAGGACTTGTTAATTATTCTTATAACAGACGAGGGACTAGGTTGTAATTTTGTTAAATTGTATTATGTCTTTGTTAAAGCAGCCATCACAAACAGTGTTTGGACGGTTTAGTTTATTGAATAAAATAATTTTGAGATTTTTTTCTAGTGTCCCTAATTCCGTATTCTTCGTGAATCAAAGAATTCTTGATTTCCTAATTTTGCAAATAATCTCAGAATTAACATATTTTAATGTGTGTTCATCGTTCTCGTTAATTCTAGTGCATCATAAATGATATAGTGGAATACATACGATAGATGATTTACTAGAAAGCTTGTTGATTCAAAATGTGAATGTCGAGAATTGGACAAAATATGGAGAAAACTTCTCATAATATTTTATTTAATATTCAAAATAAAATCTATAACCACATAAATTCTTCGTGGCAGTTTAACAAAACCAAGTTGATGCTTTATTCTTAATGGCATTAATGGGAATCTTAAAAGAGAGAGTAATTTAATTTAGTTTCCAAATAAGATATTTATTTAGGAAATATAATTAGGGTTTGATTTAATAGATTTTCTAATTTTTATTTATATATAGAGGGCTTGCTCATGCATTGTAACACATACAACTTTGATATGAAATAAACTTGATATTCTGCCCCTAAATTCTCTTTGTTCTATCCCTCTTCTTCTCTGTGTTCTCTCCCACTTCTCTTTTTCCCCTCATTTTTCTTCTTGTCTTCTTTTCTTTTCTTCTCTTTCCCCTTCTCCTTTAAATCGACCATTTGATTTTATTGCTTTCTACGTCAGGCATCCTATGTCCTTTGTCCCTTCTAAAAGTAAACTATAGGTCCTAGTTTTAATAAAACAACAAAATAAATTAATGATATAATATTAAAAAGAAAGTCATCCTAGATGACCGTTTCTCTAAGCTCGCCTTGGTCCACATGCCAATCATCCTTGCCTATTCCCATGCGCCTTTTGAGTTCTCTCATTCTCTCTAGGGTGAAGAAAATTTGTCCTTGAATCATGTACCGTCTCTTCATTTGATGTCTCTCCATAATGCCTTTTTACTTATAAGGAAAGGAAAACATTTACGTTGATTCAACTGCATTTGACAGCCAATTTTGTGCGAGGACAAAGACAAGACCCAATTGTCATTTACCTATTAAAGACGAAAGACAGGAAAGGCGGCAAGCCCAAACTCATTAACAATGTCAGCAGCATATGAAATTCTAAAGTAAAAGGAATCAGCTGAAAAAGCTAATTACCATCAAGTGCAATCAAATGTGCCAACCCACAAGAATAATGGGAGAACTGGAAACGGAAATTATACATTGGAAGAACCTAAAAAAATGTCTAACTCAAGATTGCCGCACTCAAGGACTCTTAACTATTTTAGAGGAAGAGGAGTGAGTGAATGTTAAGAGAGGGGGAAAAAAAAAAATTAAGCATTACGTGTGTATTCTTTGTTAGAGTAGAATAGTCCTTAATGCATGTGAAATTTATTTTTATTGAAAGCTAGTATCATTTGTAGTTCTTAGGAACTTTCACTAACAGTGGTTTTTGGTTTGACTTGAATTTTGGTTGCTTAATGAAAAGGAGGTTTCCTTTGTTGAGATTTTGAAGGGGGCAAATTCTATTCTGCCTCAAGTGGTTCTAGCAAGCACAATTTTGGCTCTTATATATCCGCCTTCTTTTACATGGTTCACAAACAGGTATGTTCTATTCTTCAAATGATTAAGATGGTTGGTGACGTGCATTGACTTGTTTGGATTCATTCAAATGTATTAGGATGATAGTCTTCGCAAATGCTCATGCATATCCTAATCTGATGGAATATTTACCTGCAATGTCACTAAGTAATCATTGTGATGCCTATATAAGCCCGTGCCAGAGTTCTCAAGGGAGGGAATATGCGCAATGAAATGAATCATTACACATTTAGCCCTTGTTTGGGCTCCATTTTTCCAAAAATGATTTTTTTAAAACTCATTTTCAACCATACATTCTCCCATATAATATTACATGTGAACAAAAAACTTGTTTTTTAATCACACGTTCTCCAAAAAATCACTATTCCAAAATACATATTCCCCGTAATCTCATTTTAATGAAACACAAACAGGGGCTTAATTTGCTTCCAGACACGTGGACACTCAACATTGTTTTAATGAACTTAAGGATGGTTCTTGTGGCTTACATTTCAGCTTTTCATATAGAAAACTTGAACTACTTGAAATTTTATTTCAATGACGCTCTTAATTTTTTGATTATCTACTAGTAAATGCTACAATGCTATAGCAATGGAATGGTGTGGAAAGATCCATGTAACCTGTTGAACCACCAACTGTCTAAAAGCTTAAGATGTCCAGGTGGGGACAAATTAATTTATTCAAAATTTGTCTTCAAAGATCCCCCTCAAGTATAGGCGGAATTCATTTTTAATGAAAGATTGCCAATTGCACAATTTTCATAAACTGTGGTTGTAAGACTTGAATTCAAGACCATCATGTTGAACCACATTCTCTGAAAGTTTAAGTTGAAAAAGAGGGGGCAAATTTATTTATTGAAAATAGTCTTCAACATAATAGTTCTCAAATTTATTAAAAATAAGGTCCCCCCGGGCTTGCTCTTAACTTTTGTCTATATACCATTTCAGGTACTACGCCCCAGCATTGGGTTTTTTGATGTTTGCAGTTGGAGTTAATTCTAGTGAAAAAGATTTTCTTGAAGCATTCAATAGACCAGCAGCCATTTTTGCTGGCTATGTAGGACAGTTTGTTGTGAAACCCCTCCTTGGGTATATTTTTGGCATGATTTCAATGTCTATGTTTGGTCTTCCGACTTCCTTAGGTAAATATCTTGTTTCTTTTTTGCACAAAAGCTGATATAAAAAACTAACTCCTATAGTTATATGGATCAGCTGTAGGGATCATGTTAACTTCATGTGTTAGCGGGGCCCAGCTCTCCAATTATGCCACATTTTTAACGGATCCACTAATGGCCCCACTTAGCATTGTCATGACATCACTGTCTACGGCAACTGCGGTTTTGGTCACCCCATTCTTGTCATTATTGCTTATTGGCAAAAGGTTGCCTGTTGATGTGAAAGGAATGGTCTCAAATATTGTACAGATTGTGGTCACTCCCATTGCAGCTGGGTTACTTTTGAATAGGTAATTAGTTAAACATATCGCTTTGTACCCCTCAGATTACAGGTTAAAAACACTGTTAGGGTCCCAACTGTGTCGTTTCACATCAGTCATCAAACTTCTTTTTGTTTCGATTTTGTCACTGAACTTTCACTTTTTCCAGACTATCAGTTTAGGCATTCTACCTGTCTCCATTAATTAAGTTAATAAAATTAATGAGGTTCATGGAATTGAGGACATGGCATAAAGATGCTTTGAAAGAAGCGAAAGTTCAGCGACTAAGTTGGAACAAAAAGAGTTTGATGACCTATGTAAAATAACACTTGAAGTTTTGTGTCCAACTGTGTTTTTAACCCTCTTGTTTTAGTTATAACAGTTTCTCTAACCTATATTGACTTGTGTGTGCAGGTTCTTTCCTCGAATATGCAATGCCATCCGGCCACTTCTTCCTCCACTTTCGGTGTTTGTGACCGCTCTTTGTGTTGGTGCTCCACTTGCCATTAACATAAAATCAGTCATGTCCCCTTCGGGGATATCTGTTTTGCTTCTTGTGATTGCATTCCATTTATCAGCATTTATTTCTGGATATTCCCTTGCTGGTGTTGTCTTCCACAATGCACCAGACGTAAAAGCTCTACAGAGGACACTATCCTATGAAACAGGTAATTGACACCTCTGCAATATTGTTACCTCGTTGTAGTCTGATCAATTCCCCTCCCCTTCTTACAGGGATGCAGAGCAGTCTTTTGGCCCTTGCACTTGCAAATAAATTTTTCCAAGATCCACTTGTTAGTGTGCCACCTGCTATTTCTGTAAGTCCATAAGTTCACTTGTGTAGAACGCATAAATGACTTCTGTTCTGAACGTAGTCACTTTCGCTTGCTGAAAAGTTGATATAACTAATTCTAGAATTACAAATATAGTGGCTGGTGCTGATAATTTATGGAGTTTCTTTTCAAGCTGATCTGGTGGGATCACTTGATAAGTATGTTGCCATCAACTGCTCACTTCTTGAATATTAATTTTTACTAGTGGCTAAACAGTAACATCCTCATAATTTATCAAGCTGGTTGTGTTTATATCTCTAATTTGAACTTACAACTAAAAATCTGGACTTTGGCTCTCTTTATTTCATTTCTGATGTTTTAATTGCTGGGATGGAGAGTTATGTCGATGATGATATTTGATTACTCTAATTTCTGCTCGCGTTTTGCAGACTGTAATCATGTCACTGATGGGATTTTCTCTTGTAATGCTGTGGGCTCGGAGGAAATGAATTGTCTCGATGAATGAATTTTATCGGCACCACTATAAATAAGTTTTGCGGGTCTATCTGTCAGTCACGTTGGAACAAATTTGCTGCTGGAGAGTCGTGAGGAAATGCCAAAACATGATATCCGAAGAAAATTGATGTTTTGAGATGTGTAATGTGACTTCTCGTTTTCATTCAATCTTTATATAAATTGAAATGTCACCTGAAGGTTTGCTAGGATATAGAATGAACTGAAGTCTTTAAGGGAAGAAATCACTTGGCTGATTCCTCATAGTAGAAAGAGAAGCATCGATAGAATATTATTCGTCCTGTAGATGTTCAAAAGCAATAGGGGCATGTTTAGATGTACAACCACAATTGGGATTTGGGATTATTAGCTATATTTGTTGTAATAAGATGATGAAAAAATGCTTGAAGATTACAATGAATATGAGAGTGCTGATTATTTGCAGTGAATCTAGGGCCCCTTTTATACTTGAGTCGAGGATCGTCTCCGTTGGGAAGCCTTTCGGAATTCTTGCTTCCCTATGAGAAGTCGAAAATTATATTTCCTAATAAAATTATTTTTCATATTTTAATAATTTTTTCCTATTTTTTAACTACATGTTCTCAAAAGAATGCTCCCTAATCTTGTTGACGAAATCTTAAATAACTACACAGGCTGTCAAAAGAAAACCATGAACTAATGAAATCAAGAAAGTAGCAAGGTGGAGTTTCATATTCAAAAGAAACCAATTTAAAAAGGCCTGATAAGATATAGAGATATCCTTATCTCAGTGATAATAGGAATAAGGATCAATTGTTTTGAATCATAAAAGAAAAGAAAATTACTATAAATCATAAGACCGTCCAAAAATTCAATGTTCTGTAAATATTGTAAGTTATGAAGTCAAATTTTGTTACATGTACAGATTTTTTGTACAAATAGTTTGACATATGCATGCATGGTATGCATCTGTCTCTTGATTTAAATTAATAAAGTGAATTTAGAGCGTCCCAATTATAATTTCATGAAATTATTTTATTCAACTACTATTAACTACGTCTAACTTCTATTTAAGTAAAAGTAATATCAGTAATTTGTGATTAGCAATCTAACAATTACTAAATCATGAAAATAATTAAAAAGTGTGGATATCGACTATTTGAATTTGTTCTATGTGCGACAAGTGTTAAATTTCAAGTTCACCATAGTTATTTTCTTAATACCAATTATCGAATTCTGACAACAATTAATTTTGTGTATCGGTGGAATTCTCAAAATTAATTAATTTACATATCTCGAGTTCAAACCAATTAAGTCAACTCACTATCTCTATTTCAATCTAGATAAGCCTT
>CAIGRP010028075.1:12783-48336 GCA_903798385.1 Fraxinus cuspidata | reverse complement strand
GCAAAAAAATTAGAGACATTCAAATAAATCACATTAATTGGACTATCATAATTAACAAAATTTGTCTCCGCTTTCCCATTTCTCTTCATTGATTTTTGGTAGATGTCCACAATGTGTTTTGTCGTACAAAAGGTACGTGCCCAATGCTCTTTTATTCTATATCTAAAACAACTTTCTTCATACTCTTTTTTGGACGTGCTACTTTCGTTGACTTCGTACCTTTTGAAATTATTTTTTTGCTAATAGTTTTGTTGATTATTTCGTCCATAATTTATTTACTTCAGGCAATACAATACTATTTGCTTCATGCAATAGTACAGAACCAGTTGGACATAACCCATGATTTTCATCAACAATTCATTATTTTGTTCAGTTACAAGTAGTCAAAATATAAGTTCTAAGTACATTTTGAAACCATGCTCATGATATTACTGTTGTAGGAGCACATTCGAGGCGTGCTATGTGGAAAAAAATTTCTCAAACATATCTTTATCAGTAATTTTTTCTCCACACAAGGTCAATTTTAAACATATTCTGAACAATTCAGAATTGTATTCACTAACAGTTTTGAAGTCTTGCAAAAGAAGGTGCATCCACTCATAGTGGGCTTTGAGGAGGACTATAGTTCTCTAATGATCAAATCTTTCAATAAATATTTTCAAATAACTTGTGGATCTTTCTTTGTGAGATATTCAATTTTCAATCTATCGTGAAGATGATGGCGAATGAAGATGAGTGCTTTTACATGATTCTAAAGGGATTCATTGTTTCCTTCTTTTATTATATCTCCCAAACCTTTTGAGACAAGATTGATATCAATATCGAGTACTGATGACAAATAGTTTTTGTCAGATATGTCAGTACAACAAACTCAAATTTGTGATGTTTTCCACTTAATTAACTACATAATAAAGCAAGAGAAAATGTAATTAGTTTCAAAGAATATGATTAAACATCAAATAGTCAATATCAACATGACATAAGTTACGTGTTTTCCTTTAGGAATAAACACTAATTTAAAATAATATGTTTTACGAAACATGTGTTATTTTTGGAGCACGTTGTATTTTACTATTACTTCTTCAAAAGCAACATGTCAATATTTTTCTAAAATATTGAAAATTATAATTAATGCTCTTCAGGAGCAAGTAATATTCTTCAAAAATATTAATTATAATATTGTGTTATTTCACGAGTAACAACAATTGAAAATGAATTTAATAATTGATGTTTATAACTAAACAAAAAAAAGGATGATAAAACATTCAATTGCACACCACTAATTAACTATAAACACATGTAAAATATTGGCTTGAACTATTAACATGAATCAGTAAAAAGAAAAAAAATGATAACATGTAGAAACCTATTCACATATTATGACGTAAATTTCATAAACCAATTATGACGTGTCTTGGAGCACAAGAAGAAGCTGCAACAACTCGATAACTAATTTTAGAAACCAATTAATGCAAAAAAGTTAATTACAGTAGAAACAAATAAAAATGGGCACAAGAAGCTACCATAGGTACACGTATATGAAATTAAAATAATTGAATTAGCATAAACTAATTAAGGCATGAAAATTGAATTAATTAACAAAAATTTTGCAGGAACCACTGGATTTCAAAGAAACAAGAAGTTAGGTACAACTAATGGTGGCGGCGACAGGTACAATTCTTTAAAAACTATTCAACCATGTATATGTGAAACAAATCTCCACGTGTCACCAAATTAATTTTGGTACACGTGAAAAATGATTATGCTTAAAAAAATTACTAATTTTATTAGATTTTGAAGAATTATGTTTTCATGATCATAACGTGTTGTGAAAAGAGGAAAAAAAAGGAATAAAAGTCAATAGACTTGTGTGTATTATAATGAGAACCAAAATTCTATATATATAGGGAATGATTAGAGATACAATAGTAATAATTTCTAGGATTGCAAGGATTTTAAACAAAATTATTATTTTATGAATTTAGATTGGTTATTAAAATTTAGCACATTGTTACTCGAATCGAAATATTTTATTATTAATATTTTTTTATCAATTTATTCAACGTTCATTTATTGAAAATTTTTTTTTTTGGTGACTCGGGTATCCGAACTTCTTTTGACTAATTTTGAGAAGTAGCGGCCCCTTGGTTTGTCATTTGGGTAAATTCAGATGCGGATATAGTTTAAACACACTTTGGTCGCATATTCGGAATTGTTTTCCTTCCTATGGACCTCTCTTTACGACATGCTGACATGACTCTCGGAGGAGCGACAAAGTACATCATAACTTTGCCACTACAAGACATCTGTCCTTCAGCTGTCGCGGGATTCTCAGCTGTCGCGGGATTCAAACTTACTATATTTCGTACGGAACCTCATTTATCGAAATTTTAATATACTGAAAGATTGACAACGAGCTTCGCTCTTATAAAAGTTGGAACGTAAAATCATTTCTTACATTTTCTTGATTTTCTTGCCCACCTTTTCCTTCTATAAATCAGCCTCCCCACAACCTCATAAACCTCTTCCTCTACTCCTCCCTTTCGTCCCTATACATTCTGAGTTTTCCTCTCTTTTCTTTTCCTTCAGATTTCTCGTTTCTTAAGTAGATTCTGTTAATTTGGAACTGGGTATTTGATGATTCAAAAACCCATTTGTTTAATCATCATAATTCTATCTGTTTCTCTATAAAAAAAAAAAAAAATAAAATTCAAAATGCTCTAAAAATCTGATCCTGCGTAGTTTGTTCTTGATGTTATGTCTCATGTACTTAGTGGAATTAGGGTTTATGATAAATTCTTTTCTCACACGCAGGACTCTTCTTGTTCAATCTTTCTCCGTTATCTTCCTCTACTGGTTCTATGTGTTTTCATAAGTAACCTTTTTATGTTGAACACTTGTAATCTTTAGCATAATAGCACCAGGTCCTGCAATTTTTAAGTTTTCGTTCTTCAAGAATTTATGTTATTTATTGTACTGTCTCGAGCTTAATCATAGTGTGGACTTCTTATCTCGACCACAGATCGACCTAATACTTTTTAGTGGTCGGTTTAGTGTCTGTGAGAAGCGCGAGACCATTTAAACTTGAAAACGTATATGCAGTCACAAAGTGGACGTAACTCTCACATATCGGTGTAAATACACGTTTTTTTGCTTTTTTTTTCTGATTTTATTGTTGTTTGTAATCTGCACGATTCCGTGTAAATAAAAAAAAAAATGGCTTCTTCTAGTGGAAATTCCTCTGGATCTGAAGAAACCTTGCAGGATTTGATCGATCAAAGGAAAAGGAAGAGAATGGAATCAAATAGGGAATCAGCAAGGCGATCAAGGATGAAAAAACAGAAGCATTTGGATGATTTGACGGCCCAAACTGATCAACTGAGGTACAAAAACAGCCACATCTTAACAAGCTTAAACCTCACCACACAGGATTATATGAAAATGGAGGCTGAAAATTTAGTCCTCAAGGCTCAAGTTATGGAACTCAGCCAAACACTGCAGTCGTTGAATGACATCCTTAATTACTTCAAATCCAACAACAATCCCATGTTTGAGGATTTCCAGGGCTGTCCTGAAAGTTTAATGCACTTTTGCCAACAACCCATCACGGCCTCTGCTGATATGTTTTATTTTGATTATTTTTGTTGGTAGATAGTAAACTACTGGACAGCATTAATGCTATTGTATTGTTCGTTTCTACTTACTAAAGACATTAATATCTTTTCATGTGGTCTGTACATTAGTAGACGGATTCTATTGTTTAGTTGTATCAAGTACTTAATATAAAGATGTTTGTTAATGATCCTTTTTAACCATTGTTTCGTAGAGATTAAAATCTAAATTTTTGTTAAAGTCAACAATTAGCCCGTGTTTGGTTGCTATTTTTTTGGAAAAATATTGTTTTAAATAGTGATTTTTTTTTTTGAAAATGTGTTGTTAAAAAGTAGATAAAAATTTAGAGTTTTAATATAAATTATTTTACTGTATGAATGGGGTTGAAAATGAGTATATGAAAAAGAGTAATACTACTTAGTTCAACTGGAATTACAACCCCAATTTAGGTGGCGTTAAGGTGACATTAAATGATAGATGAGTTATTTAATTTCACATTTCATTTAGTCTATCATTTGGAATCAACTAAACTGGGGTTGTAATCTCAGTGGGACTACATAGTAGTACTCTATGAAAAAAGAGTTTTGAAAGAATGAAAGACAAACATGAGCTTAATTTTAACCACATATTTCACTAGATCTACAACTTTTCAACTATACATTTTATCAATTTTTTTCAAAATCTACTAAAAATCTGATTTTAATCCCAACCAAATAGGGCCCTAATCTTATATATCTAGAATATGGAAAATGTTACTATTAAGGGCTCGATTGTCAGTATTTTTGTTTTTGCTTTTGCTTATATCTCTTATAGGAGATTTTTCTAATGAAATCAATTTCCTTTATAAGCTCTTTTAGTTAGATAAAGTATTTTGACAAAATTTTGTAAATATATTTAAAAGTGACTTGATTTTTCAAATGTATACCAAACATGTCATATGATACTATTACCATTGTTAATATAGGATGATGAAAACATTTGGGCCACTAGCCCTCTACCAATTAAGACGGCAATTATGCTACATGTACAATATAATTTACATCAAATTTAACATAATGTGAGTTGACAAAATTTTGTGTATTAATTTAAACAACACTTTTTTCCATCAATGATCAAATTTCTTATACATACAGGGGATGTCAAAGATGCTTCAACCAGAGTGTAAAAGAAGCATAATTTTAAGACACAGGCTCTGTCAGTTGTAAAACATACATTTATGGTGTCATTTTGTTGATGTTGATTGTTCAAGTACGGTTGACGTAGCTTTATTTGCGTTCAAAAGTTGTGGTTGAAGTAGCCTTATGATGCATTCAAAAGTTGTGGCAATGTTTGCATCAAAGTTCCCTTTTCTTGGCTGGCCTGCTAAATTTAATTTAATTCTCTCTTCTTACGAACCACACTTTCCCTCACTAAAATAATATTAAACATATATTCAAAAATTTTCCTTACTTTTTAATCACACATTCTTCAATACTATTTCAAGATCAATTTTTTTTTTCCAAATAATGGAGCTCAAACCTTGTTAAAATTTTGTATATTTTAACAAATTTCCTCCTAGAATAATCTGTTCACAATTCGTCTAAATATCGAATGAGTATCATGTCTTATTAATGTTCAATTGACGACAACCTAGTGGAGCTTTCGATTCTTTATTTTATTTTATTTTTGACGTGAATAGAAAATGCAAGAGTAAAAGTAGCTCTAGTTCGAATTTAGCTCTAGCTCTAGCTCTAGCTCTAGCTCTAGCTCCAATTATTCTCAAATCCTAAGCTAAAAAATATAGATGTTTTTCAATTTTTGCTTGAGGCTTTTCTTATTTTATAATAGATTAAAAACAAATTCAATTCGAATTCAATTCCACCTATAGCTCCACTATAACTCTTTCTCTTAGGTCAAGAGTTTAGTTAAGTGTCAAATGAAAGTCAAGATTGAAAGTGTTATTATTCTTAACACCCATTTGATATGATTTTTTCGTTTGCTTCTACTTCTACTTTCTGCAAAAGAGTTTTTTAGAGGAAGTTATCTTAATTTTTTGTTTGACAACTTCTTTATCGCCAAAGTTCTTTTTGACTCTTTAAACGCCATGCCAAATGGGCCCTTAAAACAATTTAAAGGCTTAATATTAAATGATTTATGTTCGAGAATTTAATCAACATATCTTTCATACCAGATTTACTCTTCAATCCTCAAAAAATAATATTATAATTGAGCTAGTTATAAAAAATGTAGACAGAACCTTTAGATGCATGACTTTGCAAGCTCAAATCAATCTACTCTTCGAAGCAAAACATCATACTCCTCCAAGCTCAAGTTACTTAGCCTTTAGCATTTTTCTTGGCCTTTTGCAATACCTCATTCAAGACCAAGGAAATTCTCTGTGACGTGTTGGAATTTGGTTTTTAAATATTAAAATTTGGTTAAGTGATAAAACCAAAATTTGAAAAAAGTGACTTTCGTGTTAAATTCGATCAAGTATTCGGACTTGATCTGATGGTCAAATTACAAAAGTAAATAGACCAACTTGTTCTACTCGTCGAGTAGATCGTCGTGGTATATTTGGAATCTGGATGAACGAGAAATTGCATTCCAAAGTTGGGAAGAAAATAAAGGAAGTTGTGTGAAAGATTGATTAAGGCTGTTGCTAGCTTATGGCTAGGCTATTGCTCGAGCTACAGGCCAGCGACAAGCTAGCAAAAAAGTTACTGTTCTTATCGCTCGAGCGAGGAGATGGCAACAGGCTAGCAACGGTGAATGGTGCGACATTTGGTAAGAGTTGTTGAGCTCGGGGTGTGTCATTTCATTCACAACCCTTCATCCTCTATATATAGGACCCCTTGGACATCCATTTTGCATTCCATACCATATTTGCGTTGAGCATTGCAGAAAACTTCTTGCAAATCACTTTCAAAACACTCCAAAACTGTTTTCTTCTTTGTAGAGAGAAACTCCGTCGAAAATTCGCCGAAACTTGTGGTTTGAAGTGCTACTACCACAAGTTGAATCCGTTGTATCTTGGGAGACAAGCGCCGACAACCGTGAGCACCATAGTGGGACAATATTTTCTAAAGGAGAAAGTGTCATCACTTGTATCGGATTATCATTTTCTTCTTCTTAGCTACATTTTTAGTTTTTCATACTACATTTTTCAACCATATATCTATATATATAGTTTAGTCACGCTCCTGCGGATTAAACTTTGTTTGTTTGATTACATAAACAATTGATTTTCGCTATCATATACACCCTAAACAACAATCTTAAGACAATATTACGTCTGTTGTTGTTTGTTGTTATCAAAATCGTATTTGTCATCTTTTGGAATAGTCTTTGTGTAGTATTTTTTCTTCTTTATTGTTACTGCGTTAATCTTCTATTTAAGTAATAGAAATGAGTACTGTAGACGCTACTTTCGAGCCAACATGGTACGAACAATGTGGTTCCGCCTATGGTAATTACAACTACAAAATATTGCAATCCCACATGGGGAGAAATCTAAAAAGTCTGGAGGTGTGGACTTCAAGAAATGGCAACAAAAGATGTTATTCTATCTTACAACTCTAAATTTGACAAAGGTTATGAAAGAGACTGTACAAGCAATACAAGAAGGAGACAATAATCGTGAATCGATTATTGCATTGGATGCATGGAAACACTCGGACTTTCTGTGCAAGAACTACATCCTTAATGGATTGGATAATACACTTTATGGAGTGTATGGTTCGAAGGACTCGGTCAAGGATCTATGAGATTCGTTGGAAAAGAAGTATAAGATCTAGGACACCGGAACAAAGAAGTTCATAGTTGGCAAATTTTTGGATTACAAGATGGTGGATTCCAAAATTGTGATAAGTCAAGTACAAGAGTTTCAAGTTCTACTACATGACATCCATGCCAAGAAGATGGAATTGAGTGAATCTTTACAAGTTGCTGCTATCATCGAGAAACTCCCTCCTATGTGGAGAGACTTCAAAAACTATCTCAAGTACAAATGCATGGAGATGAACTTGGAAGAATTGATCGCCCGTTTGAGGATTAAGGAGGATAATAGAAAAATCGAGAGAATGTTTAACTTGGAGCCAATTTTGTTGAAATGGAACCGAAGGCTGTCAATAAGAAACGAAAGATCTTTGGTGATGCACCGCGTAGAGATAACTCCAAGAAAGCCAAGAAATTTAAGGGGAACTGTTATAACTGTGGAAAGGTCGGACATCGTTCAAGTGAATGTCAGAAGCCAAAGAAGAATACCCAAGCCAACATGGTTGAGAAAGATACCCTTTCTGAAGGGATGGAAGAAATGAGTCTATCCGCGGTTGTCTTTGAGTGCAACATGGTTGAAAACTCGAGGGAATGGTGGGTTGATATCGGTGCCACCCATCATGTATGTTCAGATAGGACCATGTTCTCCAACTATCAAGAACTGAACGGGAAACAACTTTATATGGGAAACTCTGCAAGTTCCAAGGTTGAAGGACAAGGCAAAGTTACATTGAAGATGACATCCGAGAAAGAGCTCGTTCTCAACAATGTCCTACATGCGCCAAACATATGAAAGAATTTAGTGTCCGAGTCTCTTCTTAGTAAAAATGACTTTAAGCTAGTGTTTGTATCCGATAAATTTGTACTGTCTAAAAATGAGATGTATGTAGGCAAAGGATACATGTGTGATGAAATGTTCAAGTTGAACGTTTTTACTATTGTACCAAGACAAAACTCGATGAATAAAAGTTCAAATTTTGTTTACTTGCTTGAGTTGTCTTGTTTGTGGTATAGTCGATTAGGGCATGTGAATTTTAAATATTTGCGCAAACTTATGAATCAAAGTTTAATTCCGACACTTAAGATTGATCCTATCATAAATGCGAAGTGTGTGTTGAAGCAAAATTAGCTAAAACACCGTTCCACTCGATTCAAAGGAACACTATACCTTTAGAGCTAATACATAGCGATATATGATTTGAAATATGTACTAAAGTTGGTAAGAAATACTTTGTGACTTTCATTGACGACTGTACAAGGTATTGTTATGTCTTTCTTTTGAGAAGTAAAGATGAAACATTGGAAGCCTTTAAACTATATAAGGTTGAAGTTGAAACTCAACTCGATAAACGAATAAAGAATATTCGTAGTGAAAAGAGCAGGTGAATACGGGGCACTGTTAGAAGAATTATGTTCCGAACATGTAATTATTCATCAAACAATGGCACCTTACTCTCCTCAATCGAATGGCATTACTGAACGCAAAAATCGAACTCTCAAAAAGATGGTGAATGCAATGTTGCTAAATTCGGGCTTACCACAGAACTTGTGGGGGAAAGCTATTCTAACGGCAAATAGTCTTCTTAATCGGATACCCCTCAAGACCATGGAAGAAACTCCATATGAATTATGGAAATGTCATCCTCCATCCTACCAACACTTAAAAGTGTGGGGGTGTTTGACTAAGGTTGAAGTACCTAAGCTTAAACTAGTGAAAATTGGACTAAAGACGATTGATTGCATATTTCTTGGATACGCCAATAATAGTAGTGCATATCGTTTTCTTGTACATAAGTCTGAAATTCAAGATGGACATTAGGGTACCATAATTGAATCAAGAAATACAACTTTCTTTGAGAATGTGTTTCCTTGTAAAGAAAAGGAAACTACAAGTTCAAACAAAAGAACTTATGATATTACAAATGGTACTTCATATGAGGAAGAACCAAGGCGTAGTAAAAGGGCAAGAATATCTACTTCATTTGGCCCAAATTTTCTGACCTACATGGTAGAAAATGATCTAAGAACTTTCGATGAAGCCATGTCTACACCGGAAGCACCACATTGGAAAGAAGCTATCAATAGTGAGATAGATTCGTATTGCAAAATCATACTTGGGAGTTGGTTGATTTACCTCCCGAAAATAAGCCTTCAAGATGTAAAGGGATATTTAAAAGGAAATTGAAACCTGATGGATCCATTGACAAGTATGAGGCTAGGTTAGTTGCCAAAGGATATAGGCAAAAAGAATGACTTGATTTCTTTGATACCTACTCACCCGTAACTAGAATCACTTCGATAAGGTTACTAATTGCAATTGCGACAATACATAACCTTGAGATTTATCAAATAGATGTAAAAATGACATTCCTAAATGGTGAGTTAGAAGATGAGATATACATTGAGCAACCTGAAAGGTTCATTTCTCCTAATAACAAACATAATGTTTGTAAACTCGTTAAGTCCTTGTATGGATTAAAACAAGCTCCTAAACAATGGCACCATTTGACAAAACGATTTTGTTAAACTGATTCAAAATCAACGAGTATGAAAAATGTGTATACGTAAAACATACATCAAATGCCTATGTGATTGTATGTCTTTATATAGACGACATGTTGATAATAAGCAATAGTCACGAAATGTTGCTAAACACCAAGAAAATGCTAATGAAATATTTTGACATGAAAGACATGGGTGTGGCTGATGTGATACTAGGGATTAAGATCTCTAGAACATCGGAAGGAATTGTACTTTCCCAATCTCACTAAGTTGAGAAGATACTTGAGAAGTTTAACGTGTTTAAGGAAAGTCCTGCGAAAACCCCTATTGACTCAAGTTTACACTTAGTCAAAAATGCGGGTGAATGTGTATCACAATTAAAGCATTCACAGGTTATCGGCAGTCTAATGTATATTATGAATTGCACTCGACCGGATATAGCATATGCTGTAAACAAACTTAGTAGATTCACAAGTAATTCAAGCCATGATCATTGGAAAGCTTTGATGAGGGTTCTTAGGTACTTGAAGTATATCTTAACCTACGAATTACATTTCACAAGATATCCTGTAGTATTGGAAGGATATTGTGATGTGAATTGGATATCCGACATGAAGGATTCCAAGTCTACTAGTGGTTATGTATTTACCATTGGTGGAGCTTCTGTATCATGGAAATCTACAAAGCAAACGTGTATTGATCGATCAACGATGAAATCAGAGTTTATTTCTTTGGACAAAGCTGGAGAAGAAGCATAATGACTTCATAACTTTTTGGAAGATATTCCATGTTGGTCCAAGCCGGTACCTGCAATTAGTATACATTGTGATAGTCAATCGACTATTGGAAGGGCTCAAAGCAACATGTATAATGGTAAGTCTAGACATCGCATACATAATACCATTAAGCAACTAATCTCAAATTACATCATCTCCATAGATTGTGAAATCAAAGGAGAATGTTGAGGATCCACTCAAGAAAGGTATGCTAAGAGATCAGTTACGTTGTCTATTGAGAGGAATGTGATTAAAGCCTACTACGTTAGAATCCTTGTGATGGTAACCCTACCTTGTTGACTATAGATCCTAAGATCTTGATTCAAATGGACAACTAAGTTATGAGGATTCCACTAAGTACTCAGGAAATTATTTCCTAACTCATTCCTAGGAAATTAAAGTGCTTTCTGCAGAATGTTTGAGGTTAAGATACTCTTTTAATGACTCCTATATCTTGATTAAGTTAAGTGGAGTAGGACATAATACTCGTTATATGAGGTCACCTATATAAGTGTGAAGTGGGGCCACTTCAATGAGAATTATTCAGGGCTTAAATTCTCTAAACACTTATGAAACCCTAGAGGGTTCAGGGCCAAAATGAACCAAGTCATGAGAACTATGAACGGAATAGGGAAGAAATATATGTGAGTACTGTTGTTTTGGCTTACACTAAAGGCTGAATAGTTCAAGACATCGCGTTCACCAATTAGTCGAGTAAGTCCGATAGTATTTCACTAAGGAATGTTCAAAGTCGGAAGTTACCTTACTTGATGCAGTATTTTTCCGCCCTCTCTCTCTACAATGCATTATTATTTTGCTTTGCATATGCATGTTCAAATTTCCATTCATGTGCGGAATTGTTGGAATTTGGTTTTTAAAGTTCAAAATTTGGGTTAAGTGATAAAACTAAAACTTTGAAAAATTGGCTTTCGTGTCAATTTTGGCCAAATATTCGGACTTGATCCAATGGTCAAATTACAAAAGTAAATAGATCAACTTGTTCTATTCGTCGAGTAGATCGTCGTGATATATTTGGGATCTCAAAACCAATTCTAGTTGAATGAGAAATTGCAATCCAATGTTGGAAAGAAAATATAGGAAATTGTGTGAAAAATTGACTAAGGCTGTTGCTAGTTTTTGGCTAGGCTGTCACTCAAGCTACAGGCCAGTGACAAGCTAGAGAAAAAGTCACTATTTTTATCGCTCAAGCGAGGAGGTGGCGACATGCCAGAGACAGTGAATGGTGCGACCTTTGGCAAGAGTTGTGAAGCTTGGGGCACGACATTTCAATCACAACCCCTCATCCTCTATACATAGGAACCCTTGGACGTCCCTTTTGCATCCCATACCATATTTGCATTGAGCATTGCATAAAAGCTCTTGTAAATCACTTTGAAACACTCCAAAATCATTTTCTTCTTTGTAGAGAGAAACTCCGTCGAAAGTTCGTCGAAACTTGTGGCTTGAAGTGCTACTACCACAATTTGAATCCGTTGTATCTTGGGAGATAAATGCCGTCAACCGTGAGCACCATAGGGGGGCATATTATCTTAAGGAGAAAGTACCATCACTTGCCTTAGATTATCATTTTCTTCTTACTTCTTAGCTGCATTTTTAGTTTTCATACTACATTTTTCAACCCCATATCTATAAATATAGTTTAGTCACGCTCCAGCGGATTAAACTTTGTTTGTTTGATTACATAAACATCCGATTCTCGCTATCATATACTCCAAGAATAACATGTTGTTCCAAAAATATTTCTTTGACTCTTGCAGAACCCATTTTCCTCATTTCCAGCCCCATCTCGACGTTTGTAGCTAGTCGAACAGTGTTCTTCACAAGTGGAGTTACAACCTCTTTTCTGGCTAGATGCAACCAGCCTGTGGTTCCATCTACGCAATCTCTATAGTACCTCCAGTTGTAGTGCCCTGACAAATACACAACATTGAGATATAATTTAAATAAATAATATCTTCAAAAACTTAAAATAAATAAGAAGTTTGTCTTATCTAATTGTTTAAACTTTTAGATAAAGTAGTTTTATCCGGTACTAAGATCGGCAAAAATCAAGAGCGCAAGTTTTGTAACCGTGTAAACCTTTGAGGAAAAACTATCCTAACATACACAGGAGGTGTGCGTTGAAATATAGTTTAAATAAATAATTTTGTTGCTCTCTAACAGCTGAACTTTAGTGAATGAATGCAGCATTCTTGCTACACTGACATTGATAATTGGTTCTACTAAACAAAGAAGATTAAAAAAGATTTAATAATGAGCATCTAGTTCAACATGATTCAAGTTCAAGGCATATACTTGGTTCCCAAACACATGAACTCCAATATGTTCTATACTTCCTCTCTTTCCTGGTGTGCATGTAAGTAGAACGAGTTTGGGTCCGTAAAGCAGTACTTAAAATCTCATTCACTAGTTCACATAACTAACTCTTTTGAGAAGTGTCAAGTTTAGAGTAAATATAAAAAGGGCGGTGAAACTTACAGAAAGAGGGATCAGAAGTTTTTGATAGATTACAAAGGTCAATTGGTTGTTAAGGAAAAAACAAAAACCTTCAAGTCGAATTTTTGTACAAAAAATGACTAAATGTATTGCTTCTTTGGTTAACAATAAGTTTATTATGTAAGGGAAAAATTACCTTCGTTTTCATTGTCCAAGTTGGGACCTAAAGTATCTTAGAATTTTCTTTGAAAACCATGACCATTTGAGATTAATTTTCTGATCACCTCATCGATCAATGAAGCCTATGGTGAATTCCACCAATAGAGTTTTGGAAATTTGAGACTGAAAGATTTAGAGAAGAACTGAGAATCACTCATTTTCACCGCTTACCACAAAAAGCTTATTGTTCATCGGAACTAATAAATGTGATAGGTAATGGAAGCCAAGAGACAAAAAGTTTTATTGCTAAGCAGTATAGGACTAGACAATATAACAAATAAGATTTTACTTCATTTACGTTCTTAATAGTGTTGAATATAATCCAATCCTCTCTTCCAAATATGCTCTAAGTGATCCAAAAATTTGTATTGAAGCTAATAGCTTTGGCATTTCTGCCATGACCTAGACTTTGGACCATAGGAATTTGATAAACAATGGAATGCAATGGCATTATGGAAAAACCTATCACAAGGATTTTATCTTCCATACAACCTTGGAATTATGTGAAGATTTAAATTTTTTTTAGATAATCTAGTAGAAAGATGTTTGATATATCCAAATAGTACGCTCCATGGAGAGAACGGTAACAAAGAAAACCAAATTGTGATTAGATGTAGTTTTGAGCCTTTGTAATTAATAAACATGCACATGAGTTCATAATAAAAACCAGAAAAAGATAATCCAATTATATCAGTCGAAGGATCACCAATACACGCAGCTGAAAGCCATAGCTTCAATAGTAATCCTTCCAAAACACTCTCCCCATGCCTGCATGTTGGGAAAAAACTTTGACTCACAACAAAAACTCAAACAATTCCTCGTCAAGATCCAACACAGGCATAGAAGATGCATTGACCTTAACAAACATTATTTAGGGCCTTTCTAGTTCGACTCAAAAATTTGATTTTAATCGATTCACTAAATGTTTCTTTAATTAAATCATCCATCCCACATAATATCCACTAAGAAAGAAGTTCAAGCAACATATGGTTTGGTCGGCTGGCTCCTATATTAAAAACGATCTTTTGGAAGTAGTTGGATAGACACCAACCACTATATTATTATGACGGATTAAACCATATTTACAAAAAAAAATTGACAGAAGTTTTACACCCACTCACGTATGTAGGGCCCACTAGAATAAAAAATATACTCACCACCCCCTTGCATTATGTGTATATGGTTTTCTTTTGTGAAACCATGCTTCTGTACATGAAGCATAGTTCTTATTATGACATGCTCAGATCTTTCTGTATCAAAGCCAAACCAATCGAGCACAAGACTAGATGTTCCCATAGCGTTACGTAGGCTTAGAGCCTCTTTCTCTATCTACATTTAAATATGATAATCTACTACTTAGTATCGGCAATAGATCTAAAAGAGTATCATAAGATTTAAATTAGAACACAAATCAATGTCAAAGTTATGAATTAACTATCAGAGAACTCTAAACAAGAATATCAATAGAGGCCAGATAAGGAGCGACATTTAGCGCCTTGTTCACAAAGTGAGCATAAGCCTGAAGTTTTCTCTCTGTCACAAAGTCACTTAGTTCTGTTTTGAATTTAGTTTGTGCTAATATGTCACTTTCCACTATAACTGCATGCATAGATGACACTTGCATTGTTTTCTTTTGGACAAGTTACAGACTTTCAAAGAAAGACTTTAAGAAACGGATCCTGACCTTTCAGACGTGAAACACCTGACAAAATTGAATAGCTGAGGAACCATGTAATTAGATGTAACTAAAGTTACAACCACATATTAACAAATGAAGACAATTAAAATTTGGGTGTTACCCGAATTCCTTGTTGAAGTAATTGAAGAATTCTAATTAAAGTACACGTCAAGAGGAATTCAGTTTGAAATGTTATTGGAGCTTTATTTAAGTTGAAATTCTATTTGGAAGTCCTATTGGAAGTTGTAATTTGTATTGGACTTGAAGATGTTGAAATTATGGACCGAGAAGAAAAGTCACCACATTTTCGCTAGCGTACCGCCTGACGCTTGAGTAATGGACCGTTGCTAGCTAATCGCTTGAGCGACAAGGTTATCTGACCCAATCCCTTTTTGCATTTTAACATGTTTTTGACATTCTACTTCAACTGCAATTCATCTATTAGGATTTGGACGTCGCCCTCCATAGTTACCTATATATGCTTGACTCTTCTATATAATTTTATAATCTAATAATAGTGTGAAAAAAGTGATTACTAGCTTTCAGAATATTATAATATTTCGCCATCTTCATTATTTATGGCGCAATAAAATCTCCTAATTCCTCTACCATATTTTTTTGTCTTCTTTTATTCTTTTGCTTGTGATCAAATATTTCATTATTGTGCCATATAACTTAAACATCTCAATCCGATGGTTGGTTTCATATCAAGTGGTATCGAGTAATACGTGATCTTTGAATTTCCAACAATTTTTATTAGAGATCTTGGGCATAATTAACACAACTAGTTGTATCAGAGCCTAGGTTCAGCAGTTCCACAAGAGCGTAAGGTTTAATTCGTCTAAGGTTTTTGTTCGTGATGGCTTCCATGAAGTATGACATTCCTCTTTTGAATCGGAGTACTAGATTTTCTCTATGACAAGTGAAGATGATTGCAGTACTTGTACATCAAGATTTGGATGATGGGTTGTTAGGAATTGACAAGATGCCTACAACATTGATCGCAAAGGAGAAATTACGGAAGGATAAGAGGTAGTTTCTCACATTCATCTTCATCTATCGAATATCATTCTGCGTGACATTTTGAAGGTAGGTTCAGCAGCTGCTTTATGGTTGAAGTTGGAGCAATTGTGCATGACTGAAAGTCTGAGAAGTAAGTTGCACCTCAAGCAATATTTATACTCTCATCGAATGGCAAAATGAGATTTAATGGAAGATCATCTGACTGTATTTAAAAAGAAAGTCCATGTTTTGGAAACTTTTAAAGTAAAGTATGATGAAGAAGATTTGGCCTTGATCATATTATGTTTGTTGTCCGCTTCGTTTTCTTCATTTAGAGACGTGATCTTGCATAGTCGTGATATTTTCATCATAGAGAAGGTATATCATACTTTGTTTTCAAAAGAGAAGATGAAGCATTTGGTATCTAAGGCCAGAGATGGAGAAGACTTGGTTGCTCATGGTGGTTCTGGAAGGGGCAGATCTAAGTCTAAGTTCAATAATTAAATTTATAACTACTACAAGAAGAATGGGCATATTAAGAAGGATTGCTACAAATTGCAGAATAAAGAAATGTTCGCTGCAAGTTTATATGGGAAGCAATCAAAGATTTCAGGTGAAGGAGACCTCGTAGGGAACATAGTAAGTGAGTGAGATATCTTGGTTATTTTTAACATCGAGTCTAAACTAGAAGAGGATTAGATTCTGAATTCAGCATGTGTTTCATATGTGTCTTTATAAGGACTTGTTTACTACATATGAAACTATTTCCAAAGGTACCATGGTTATGGGAAACAATACACTTTTTCAGGTTGCTGGAATTGGTATGGTCAGATTGGAGCTATTGGATGAGACAATTAGTACACTTGGCCAGGTTCGACATTTTTCGGATTTAAAGAAAGATTTCATCTTGTTTTCTATCCTTGATTCAAATGGTTATGAGTTCTTTGGTGGAGGTGGAGTTTTGAATGATTGTAAGGGTGCCTCGATTGTATTGGAGGGACAGAAAATGTCTCAGTTATACATCTTGCAGGGTCGTGTAGAATTTAGAAGAATCAATTAGCACAGGTTCAGTACTGTGATGGACATTCAGTTTGGTACAATACATTTATGAGCTCTTAAAGGGTCGGATTTGAATAATATAGCTCAGTGGAGTTCTAGAGATAGATAATGCCGCTTTCCCACCATCACCTGTGGGGTCATTATATTCTATTGCTAGGGACGGAAAGAAGTAGTATAATTTAGCAAGGGGCCTTCTTTAAAACATTAAGGGTTTGATTCTGCTTTAGGGAGTGTTAAAGCCCAGTTTGGTGAATTTTAAAATCATTATGATTTTTTTAGAATTTGAGGTAATTCTATAAAGTAGTGCTCAGATTCGTTGGAATATGTGGAGTATTTTGTGTGTAGTTGGAGAGATCAATTTTGGTTATTGTTGAAGAGTCGGCTCATTCCTTGCAGACGGATTTTCTTCTCTAGGTCGAGAAAAATTTGGAGCTTTGTTGAAGTAATTAAAAAATTCTAATTGAAGTGCACGTCAAGAAGAATTCAGTTTGAGATGCTATTGGAGTCTTATTTATGTTTAAATTATTTAGAAGACCTATTGGGAATTGAAATTTGTATTGGATTTGAAGATGTTGAAATTATGGACCGGGAAGAAAAGTTGTCGATTTTCGCTAGTCTACCACTAGCTAGCTGCTCGAGCAACACTTAGAGATTTTCTCTCAAGACTTGTTTCTCGCCTATAGCCCGCCTGGCGATTAAGCAATGGGCTTGTTGCTAACTTGTCGCTCTAGTGATAGGGTTATCCGGCCCATGCTCTTTTCGCATTTTAATATGTTTTTAACATTCCGTTTCAACTACAACTCATCTATTAGGGTTTGGACGCCGCCCTACATAGTTGCCTATAAATACTTGGCCCATCTATACAATTTTATAATGTGAGAATAGTGTGAGAAAAGTGATTACTAGCTTTTAGGTTTATTGTAATATTTCTCCATCTTCATTATTTGTGGTGCAATAAAATATCTTAATTCCTCTGCCATATTTTTTTGTCTTCTTTTATTCTTTTGCTTGTAATCAAATATTTCATTATTGTGCCATATAACTTCAACATCTCAATCCGGTGGTTGGCTTCATATCAAGGGGTATCGAGCAATACGTGATCCTAGAATTCCGAACAATTGGTACCAGAAATTCTGGGCATAATCAACGCAATTGAAGACATCGATATAGAGGAAAAATACTGAATGTAAATTTAACTCCTTTTGTCTAATTTCCACTTGAAGGTGGTCAGAAGTTCAAATGGTACCTTTCAATAAAATGGTTGAAAAATCAATCAACTCAATATGTACAAGAAACTTGTGGTTTGGTGTATTGAAAGGAAATAAATGGATTTTAGCATTAAAACTTGAGGATGATAGATTAACAGTACATAACAGACAGAAACTAGAGAGGACCATGACAATTAAGTGATAGCATCCCCTACCTTTGCTACAGCTGAGCACTAGAAATCTGTTGATCAATGAGTAAAGATCAGGAATAAGATACTGTAATAGAGTTGTATGTACTGTAATGGAAAATACTAATTCAGGAATTGGATTTAATGGAATGATAACAATTTTATTGAAGATTGAATAACAGGATAATAGTTCATAGGCAATTCAAGAAGCCTGGAATTTCTCCTATCTAACCGAACATCACTAAAAATGCCTGCCTTCCCAAATCCTCTCTTCTCACATTTATAGGCATCTTATCTCACCATATTTCCCACGTACCCTTGCCCATAACTGAATGTGTCTAATTGAATCTGCTTCTCCATTCTTCTAGGTCCTAGTAGGGTATTTAAACTTGATAGGAATCTATCATTACTCGTCCCCCGAAATTCACCTTGTGCGCAAGGTGAAGATCTGGATCAATTCCTATCGCAATAAAAGTAGAGAAGGGATACTTCAACCCAACAAATTTGGGAGACTGACTAACTAAGAGTAGTATATTGTCCGTGAAAACCCCTTGACTGGTCACAGTCCTTTGTGAGTTTTCCAAACAATGAAACAGGCGAATCAGAGTACAATGGTGGAAAGTAGAATAATCGATCAGTTCCGCGACCCCCTCTTCTTGTGCAACTATCGAACTAATTAACAATCTTAACGTATCACCAACCTCAGGTGGAAAGTAGCATAATCGATCAGTTCTGCGACCCCTTTTTTTGTGCAACTATCGAACTAGTTAACAATCTTAACTTTTTTTCAGGATCCACAATTTATGGAACACATTTTGATCAGTGTCAACGTAAGTGCATTTTGTCAACAATATAATTGCTTATAAACTGATCAAACTTTATTTTTATCAATAGAGAAAGGCCACAACCTTATACCTATTTTTTAATCGCACAATTTGTCTGGCCCATAGCTTATAAGCAATTATAAGTTGACAAACATGCTACTATAAATGTAATTTTTAAGAACAAAAGAAATACAATACATATTTAAGAGCATACTAATGATAATGAATAGTATGACAAATAAGAATTTATGTTAGGGATGTTCAAGTTACATTTCTGTACTGAATGTCACAATGATCTTTAGCCATGCATTAATTACAATCATGTAGATTATTATGCAAGAACTGCAAAATACAACATTCAAAATTTTTATTATGTAAATGTGTGGTTGAAAATGAGTGAGAATTAAAGAGTTTTGAAATAATGATTGTCAAACATGGGGTTTAAGATTCTGAAACCTCGATATGATAATAAATGTATCTCACCACTTATAGAAACAAGCCAATGGACTATAATGGAACAAAAAATTTTACATGTGAAATCCTGTTAACTACAAACTATACTCAGGCTAAGGCACATAACTGCTAGACGGCTTGGAACTCAACACAACTGAATATAACACCAAGTGCAAATCAGATACCAATAAATTAGAATGCAGTCACGTTTACTTGAAAATAGGGAACTATTAGTTGTTGAGTAAACTATCTAAGAAAAGATCCACGTCATGACACGAGAGAGAGAGAGAGAGAGAGAGAGAGAGAGAGAGAGAGAGAGTGTGTGTGTGTGTAGTGGTGCGCAAAGGCCAAAACCGTAATGCACATTCATTAACCATCCAGTTATTACTATGATTATCTAAAAACTAACCACCCACTTTCTTGCTACATGTTACTTTTGAGAATAAATTCAAGATGACAAAATCTATATGACGCTATGATTGCCTAAAGAACGTAAATTAGGAGGAATACAACTGAGTAATCAACATACAAGATGAGTAATCCTTTCAATGCCATTAACTTCAAGTTAGCACCAAAAAATAAAAAAACAAAATGAAAAGGATCAGCATATATCTATTCAATAATCTTATCTTCCATAATGAAGGCCAAGTAAAGAGAACTTTTTGCTAGAAGTGCCTAGTAAGAGAACTGAATAAGTTTTTAGGGGAAAAATTATTGAGAAAGCCTAAACGCAACACTGTTATAAAGAATGTTAAAGGATGAAAAAGTAGAACTGCCCAATATATAGTAGATTTAGAGGCAACAACATACCCTAGACGCTCACTAGTCCGGTTCTTCCAGTACACTGCAGTTATGTGGGAGTCAATCATGGCACCTGCAACAAAAGGGAGGTGTTTAACATACTCCATTTTAAATTAATGCCACCGCATTCATGTATCCACAACAACACCTTTGGAAGCATACAAGCCACATTTTCCTTTAGGACAGCATCCAGCCACATCCCAGTAACGGCGGTATTTAAAAGGATAATTGCAGCAAAAGCCTCAAACCTTTAAAACACCGACAGACTTTCTACAAACCTTTGATTTGTTGCAGCCGTCACCTCTAACCTTTTTAAACGTTGCAGGTGAGATCTTTTTGGACGGTTTCAATCCAAAATAGCGCCAATTGACCCAAAAAATTTGATTTTGACACATTTTAATCACTTTTAAAAGGGTAAAATGGTAACTATCTATTAATTACATTAAATAATTAATAATAAACAATTTAAAATTGATAGTTACCATTTTGATCTGACTAAAATGTGGTCAAAATCAATTTTTTGGGTCAATTGATGGTGTTTTGGATGGAAACCGTCCAAAAATGCATCACCTGCAACATTTGAAAATGTCTTCCAGTATTTTGAAGGTTTGAGATATTTGCTGCAATTATCCCTATTTAAAATGACTAGATCAGCTTTAAGTGTGCTATCAACAGCTTCTTGACCCTTAGCCGCAAAAACCTGAATGAATGGAAAGAAAACAACAATACAACATGATTACCTTTAATATAAGGGTCGTGCTCCTTTGCCCGGGATTTTATCCTGGGCCAAACCAGGGGTGCCAAATGGCGCCCCCCTATTGGAGGGGGGGTCCTGGTTTGACCCGGGATTTTATCCCGGGCCAAGAAACTTTTTCCTTAATATAATGGCAAACATCGTTCAATCAAAAGAAATTGGGGAGGTCCATGTGGAGGGAACGTGGCAGGTATTCTGTTGGCTCATTTTTTTGGGTCAACAGATTGGCGTCGTCTGTGGGAAACAGTACATTGACCATGTTATACCACAATCAAAAAGTCACCGGAAATATAGTTTTTTCGAACAGCTCTCTACTAAAAAATAGAAAAGACAACAACCAAAGAATTAATGTCTACGGAGAATGAATTTCCGGCAAGAAAAATGAATTGATCGACAATAGTTCCTCTACCAAAAATCCAAGAGTTAAAAGAGGAAGAAAAACACAAAAGGAAAAACTTTTCTTTGTTTACTGGAAGCAATTTTTTCCCATGAAGTTTTTGTTCATATCGAAGTTGAAAAATCTTTCCTAGCAATTTCTAGTACAAAAATTTGAAAGAGAAAGTCATGAAAATGGCTATTTGTGGAAAAAAATTGCAACCAAAAAGCAATTTAGAAGATGGAGTTCTCTGGTGCAGATCCCACTAACAAAGGGATGCCATTATTTTTCTCCAAAATCTGGCAACTACCGAGTTTCAAGAGAAAGGTCTTCCACCTCATTCTATATGTGTCGGCCATGATATGCTTACAAACTATTTTTGCACAGTAAGTCTCTCCTACAAAGCTTTGATGTACAAGGAAAAATAAATTGGATTTTTTGACATCCAATCATCCCCTTCGAGGCCAGCTCAATTCTAAAAAAAAAAAAAATTTGTAAAGCACCAACAGCCCAAATAGCTTCCGGCTACAACTTTTCATTCCATAAATGAGATTTTATTGCCTTCGACCGCCATCGGAACCACATTCACCGATGGAGTAACAACCACTATTAAGGCAATTTTGCATTTCACCATCTTCAGCAAAGGTCATTGAGGTAGTCACGGGCACTAGTAGCATCCCAAAATTACGCAGTGACCGGCGATGAGTACTTGCTTTTAACCACTGCATCAACATTAATTTTGATGGAGACAATTTACTAATGGTGGTGTGTTCAAACAAAAGCTTTCACTATAAACAGGCGAGTCCTAGTTCGTAGTCTTCTTTTTATCGAAGGCGAGCCATAGGTCGCGGATTTCATATTATCAGATGCAATATTCTATGAGACCTCGTTCCTTCAATAAAGGAAGAGACGGTATATTGCAGTCCTCATTCCTTGAATAAAGGAAGATGTGAAATCTCAAAATATGTGCCCTCGAAAAGGAGCATCTTTGTAGCCCTCGCCAGAGGTATGTGCCCTTGAATAAAGGAAGATGCATTATCTTCAAATCCTCGTTCCTTGAATAAAGGAAGAGGCAGTATTTTTCGATGTCCTCATTTATTGAATAAAGGAAGATTCAGCATATTTTGAAGTCCTTGTTCCTTGAAAAAGGAAGAGGCAAATCACTAGAAGCTTATCCCCGACTTTGCGAGATGTTTATTCCTCGCTTCTTACTATCTTTAGCCTAGCTGTAGGACCTCGTCATTTTGAGGCCAGTCTAACTGTAAGATCTTGTCATTCTAAGGCCAGTTTATAAGAATTCGATAGTTCGAGAGTTATTTGCGGGGTGTTTATTCCCCGCCATGCTAGATGCTTATCCCTAGTTCGAGACCTCGTTCCTTGAATAAAGGAAGATGCACTATCTTGAAATCTCCGTTCCTTGAATAAACGAAGAGGCAGTATTTTTCGAAGTCCTCATTTATTGAATAAAGGAAAATGCAACATATTTTGAAGTCCTTGATCCTTGAAAAGGAAGAGGAAAATTGCCAAACGCTTATCCCTGACTTTGCGATGGATGCTTATTCCTCGCCTCTTACTATCTTGAGCCCAGTTGTAAGACCTCGTCATTCCGAGGCCAGTCTAATTGTAAGACCTCATCATTCTGAGGCCAGTTTATAAGACTCCGATAGTTCGAGAGTTATTTGCGGGATGTTTCTTCTTTGTCACGCCAGATGCTTATCCTTGGTTGGAGACCTTGTTCATTGAATAAAGGAATAGACATTATTTAGAAATCATTGTTCCTTGAATAAAGTAAGTGGCATTATCTTGAAATACTCGTTCCTTGAATAAAGGAAGATGCAGTATTCTTCAAGGTCCTTGTCACTTGAATAAAGGAAGAGACAATCATCATTCCTTGAATAAAGGAAGAAGCTACTTTATCTTGGAGTCCTCATTCAGGAAACAAAGTTCACAATATAAAAATTAAATTTGCACAAGTTCATTAAAAAAAATGCCTCCTGTTGAGAAAGCTCCAAGGGGAAGCTTATTTATAGACGATCCGTCCCTATGAAGAGACGCGTGGGTACTTCGACGAGGAGCTGGATCCTAAAGAGAACAACATTTGCATTCGCGAAATGTGGCACATGCCTTTAACAATAAAGTTGTTAATGAAGCCTCAGCATAGGCGAATCGCTCAACCTCATGCCCAAGAAAGTTATCAATTATGGTAAGCTAAAAATGTTCTTATGGAAGCAAAGCTATCAAAAGATTAAAAATTACCTCCTAGTGACAAGGATCAAAGGAAAAATCTCTTCATAGATGATTCTTCCCTATGAAGAGATGCGTGGGTACTTCGACGAGAAGCTGGATCCCAAGAAGGGCCACATTTGCACTCACGAAGTATGACACATGCCTTTAACAGCTAAAGCTATTAGGGAAACCTCAGCATGAGCGAACCACTCAATCCCATGCTCAGGAAAAGGATAAAAGGCAAGCGAACTGCCTATACTTGTGCAAATTATAAACAAAGCCAGAGAAAAGATTGAAGTGCTAAAGAGCCTCAGTTCATAATCATTGATGTGCTTAAGTTCAAAAACCTATTAAGGTATACGACCTTCTAACACTTGCAAAATTGCAAGTTTAATTATGTTGTTGAGGTTCAATATGCATAAGTTCGACATTATTGTCAGTTCCATGTTATTATAAGTTTAATGTCACTATACGTCTGATGTTATTATAAATCTGATGTAACTATGAGTTTGATATTAGAATTGAAGTGGAGTAGGTTCGAATTACACCGAAGATCATGGCAATACATTAAACAAAAGCAGTAAGTACGAAAAGTAAATAACACAGGTACATGAGCTAAAAGAATTTTATTTATTTAATAAATATTTGACTCAAACTTGGAGGACTATTGTGATACTAGTATCTTAGTATCATTATATTATTACTGCTAGTATATGCATTATATTATTGCAATCGAGTACGTACTTTACATCACTGCTAGCAGATTATGACACATTATATCTCAAAAAAATTTGATATGTCATTATTTACTTTATTGTCATGAGTAATTTGAGGGACAAATGGACCTTAAATTTATTTGGTATATGTGCATTAGATATATTGTATTCTATTAAAAGATTGGTTTAGTCTTTATTACAGAGTAGATGCTGCTGAAATTTCGACAAATTATATACGATACATTATGAAGCAATTTGTAAGTCCTCGCTTATTCAGTCTGGCACACATATTTTCTAAAGGTAGTTCGTAAGTCCTGATTTATCGGAGCTACTTATATTTCTGAAGCAATCTGCAAGACCTCACCTACTAACATCTTATATTTCGAAGTCCGATCCGTACATATATACGACTCAAACTTGGGGGACTATTGTTATACCCATAAAATATCTCATATTGGGCTTGGGTCCGGCCGATTAGGCCTACAGGCCCACTTGGCCCATTTTCACTTCTATATATATACGATTCATTTCATAACAAGGGATATCCACATGTAAGGAACATGGCAGAGATTTTGTTGACTCCTTTTTTGGGGTCAACAAATTATACATTTCCTGAGATTCACTCATTTTATCAATTTTTATCAAAATATACTAAAACCTAATTTTTATCTAAACCAAACTGGGGCTATATAAGGAGGAGATGGGACTTCATTTCCACCTTCTCTCTTTTAACAATTTTTTGGGGTTGGTTTTCTATTGGGTCGGTCGATTTTCTATCCTACTTTTTCTCGAGTCATTTCTTTCTTGGCTTGTATTCAGCTTTTGTCTAAGATCATTATGCCCTTGTTTGGTGGTCCTTTTTTTGGAAAAATATTGTTTTGAATAATGAATTTTTGAAGAATATGTAGTTAAAAAAAGTAGAGAAAAGTTTTGGGTTTACGTGTAGAATATTTTATTGTGTGAACGTGTGTGGTATAAATAAATATGTAGAAAAAACGAGTTTTGAAAAAATGAGAAACAAATAGAGGCTAAAAAACTCCAAAAAAGAACGTGTCATTATAAACAAAATGGGACAATTTTAGTCCCGATAACCATTATTTGAGAAAAACAGGGTTTTGAATAGTGATTTCTAAGAGAATGCGTAGTTAAAAAGTTGGAAAAAGTTTTGGGTTTACGTACACAATATTTATTGTGTAAATGTGTGATTAAAAATGAGTATATAAAAAAAGAGTTTGAAAATAATGATTATCAAATACAGACTTAATTCAATAAAATAGAAGAAGAAAATGTGCTATAAAAAGTAACTGCAATTTTCACAAAACATTGAATCATTCACGACATATAGTAACTGTGTTTGCTTGTAAAAAACAATCCTATGTATTGTTAAGTGATAAATTTCATATCGATTAATAGATCAACATTTAAGGATTTGTCCTACTCTTTTTAACAAGTTTGACATTTTCATCTTAAGATGAAATATCAATTCTTAATATGGTATTAAAGTTTATTATGTTGTAACGAACAATTTGATCTAATTATGATTCAAAAAGAGTACACGAATTTCAAAATTAGTTTGTTCGAGCAAGTCATAATCTTGCAATGACATATTAAAAGATAAATTTAATATCAATTAATTAATAAATATAGAATAATAAATAAGGGCTTGAGATAATCTTATAACAAGGTTAAGTTTTTAAGATGTAACCTTCAATCTTAATATATGTATTGCCTTCACGAAAAAATTGTTGGGACCAATATTGTCAGAGTTATGTAGGCTGTCGAGGAATTAGCAAGTGTCGCCAAAGTTTGCAATTGATTTTGGTTGGTGTTTAAATTATTATTTTAGCTATTATAAGTTGTGGATCTTACATAATGTATAAGATAAACAAATAATAATTGTGAGTCCTGTGAAATATTTGTATAAAATATATTTGATCGGAGATGATTATAAAAATAATTACCAACCAAACATGCACTAAAATGTACAATTTCCCCCAAATGTAAGATTCAACTACAAAATTAGTTGATCAATTTTTTTCTTGGCTCTTAAGTATGCGAACCACTTTTCAATGTTCTTTTAACTCTTGGTCTCTTAGATTAGTAAATGTTTTGTACGATTCTCGTAAATTATTGAGAGGCTGTTTGGTGAGGATTAAAATTAGATTTTTAGTAGATTGTGATAGAAATTTTTGAAATGTGTGGTTGAAAGTTGTGGAACCCATGAAAGATGTGGTTAATATTGATTGTTTGACTTTGACTTGGATTAAAATCAGATTTTAATCCGGACCAAACAGGGGCTTAAGAGTTAAGTATGACTAATTTCAAAACAAAGAAAGAGAGTTTTATCAGATTTTAATCTGGACCAAACAAGGGCTGAGTTTGTGGCTATCCCCATGAAATTATATATATATACATGTCTCCAGAACTTTGAATTTCCTACTTTCGAAACTTAGGTTTTGAACAATCACATTCTTTGTCATTATGTTCGCATTTAATTCTCGTGTATGACTGGTCACTAAGCTTTGTTGAATTGCCTTTCCTTTATATTAAAGTCTCGAGTTTTTTCAGTCTTCAATACCTAGTTATGGATTTCTCCAATGGATGTTTAAGATATTGTTTGTCCTTTCAATTCCATCATTCTGTGAATTTCCTGGCCAAGCATTTGTGAAAGTGATTCAAGATAGACTTGCTTGAGATTGTGGTCATCTATTATTTCAAGTACTTCAGAACTTCTTTAGAGTGTGTCTAAATCTTTAATTTAAAGAATTCTTCACAGGCCTTTTCTTTTGTATGGTCTGGTTTTTCACAGATTTCCCAATGCAGATCATTAAAGAAGGAATCAATTGAGTAGACATTTCCCCATTGTCGTTGCTTGTAATCTTCAAGAGCTATAAACCAATCATTCAGGAATCCAATGAATCTTAGTCATATTGGGCTTCGTTAATTCTCAAATCTCAAATTTCTTTCTACAACCCTCTTTATCACATAGCAATAATGGTCAAAATCATAATCCATTTTTAATTTACTCATCATATTGCAGTTCCGGAAGATCAATTGTTTTCCTTCTACATCATGATTTCTCAAGATCCTGTGAAGCTTATTTCATTCACACAATAATATGGATTATGCTACACGTACATAACTCATTCTGAGTTGGCATTTGCTCTAGTTAAAAAGTAATATTATTTATCACCGTTGATGTTAAAACATCAATCTAAATCACACGATGCGATAGGCAAAATATAATTATTTGACTCGTTTAATTCCACACAAGTGCCATCTAAAATGTTGTTTAACACAAGTAGTGCTAGATAACATTACTCTTAATCAAAATATGCTAGCATTTCTTGTAATTTGGATCTCCATTGAGAGAGCGTTATATCATCAAGGGTGAACTTTACAGATAAACTACCATAAGAAATTTTGATTAAAACAAAATTAAATGAAGATTAAAGCCACAGGTTGAACATATTTAGACCTCTCTCTATGATGCTCATTTCGTTACTTTCGGGGTGGGATTGTTGGTCGAGATTGAGGTGTAGAGCAAATTGGACTGAGCCTCATGATTCGTGGACCTTCAGGCCCAACAATTACAGTAATGCCCTGTTGATCTGCCTATAAAGTGGGGCATCCTGCAGAATGTAATAGTGTCATCAGCCATAATAAACACAGATAAATCATTTTAACACTTCACATTTGAAACCTTAAAATCTTTAGAAACACTGATCCGATACATAATACTTCGCATAAATATAACCAATGTAGATCACAATCAAATTCAACAACTTTACATCGTCTTAAATAACAATGATGAATGCCCCTTTGGCTTCCTACGATTTTGGAAACATTGCTACTCCTATACAAACTACATTGGCTTGATGCCTCTATCGGCAATTGGGATAATAGAGTATTTGAAATGAAAGGACTCTTTTTCTTTTATAACTCGTTCTGGAAAGGGAATAGATGCTATATTTTCCAACTTGCAGCAAGGTGGTGCGAAATCAGTTCTCACACTTTATCATCATGGAACCACCATCTTGTCTCTTTGGGAGATCTGCCATTCCTACAATTCTTCACATAACGATCATTGTCTGCTGGGCATTGCTGCACGAATATAAAACTTAAATGATTAATGTTTTAGGTTCAGACAGAGAACAATAGTTTGAGAACTTTAAGATTAAACAAACCTTTTCAGTCGAGCTTGATAACATGGAGAGAATGCTGATGCAAACTGAACTGACAGTCATGGCTGGTGACCACGAGTCGTATAAAATATCTGTAAGGAAAACCGGCAGCGAACAAGATTTTAAAACAAACAACCTTGAATGAGAAAGAAAGAATTGTAATATTTTGCAGAATCAAATGGTAATTTGTCTGCATATGTGTATAACTCTAGAAGCCAATTCTCTACACAATTTAACAAGGTGTCAAGGTCTTGTCACATAGTTGAGTGATATTAGGTAAGTTATGTAGATATTCTTCTGCCACTCAATTTTTTTGAAGCCGTTACCATATTTAACAACAAAAATATATTTTCTTTTAAATCCATGTGGTTTTAGACTTCTAGGACAATTTTCTTCCTTTTCATTCACCTAATTCCATTTAAGGGTCATTTTTTTCAAATTTCATTTTCAACCTCACATTTTCCAATAAAATAATATTACACGTAAATCGAAAACTTTTTCTTTATTTTTAACTACAAATTCTCCAAAAATCACTATTCAAAAATGCATTTTTCTATCAAAATGAGGCTCAAACAAGGGCTAATTCTAATTTGGCAAATCAATTGCAAGTTGTCATGCAGAATAGCTTGCATTTAACAGTCTAAACTAAAATAATTTGCCTAAGAGAGATCCAGATGGATTTTTCTCCTCCACAAGCCTGCTTGGACCAAAACTTTGAACACTCATTGTGCACTCACAATTATGCCACAAGACAACAACATACAGTACATCTAATCTCGATGAAAAGTGAAGTAAAACAATAAAATAGATAGTATATTAGACTAGAGGTAACTTCTTCAAACAATGGTATAACACGTTTATTGTACATAAAGTAAATTATTCAGAAACATCATGGATACAATAACTATCACTAAGGCCTAACTCTAAAAATTTAAACTAGGTCAGCAAGAAATACAAGTAGTTCCTGGAAATATCTTTTATTATTATTATTATTATTATTATTATTATTATTATGATTATTATTTTCCCTGTCCTCTTCTACAGGCAAAATATTGTGAACAGATGCAGATCAGTACAAAGTGAGTACACATGATGCAGAGAATACCTCATAAAAATGATAATAGCTAGAACCCAAGGTAAAAGGCTTTCCAATATGAAATTTATCAGCAAACTAACGACGCTTGACTGCACATGTACATATAGAATTATGGGTCTCAATATTTACTTCTAAAGACTTTCAATGGATCACACTGCTCAAATTGTACAAGCACTGAGTTGCATAACTACAGTACGCATAACCAACTGATTTTACCATTTATATGCTTCAGTTGAAATCACATTTACCATAGATGATTAGCCCAAGGAGAAATCAGAAACAAGTATCTCAAACTCATGCATATTATTGAAAAAAAACAAAAAGCAAAAAAAAAAAAAAAAAATCAGTTACAACAAGCTGATAGAAAGAATAATTCGAACAGACAAACACCAAACTCTAGCCCTTTCTTGGTATAAGTGGCGGCAACATAATGCTTCGCCCTTGGGTTTCATGTGCTAGCTTTTTCTTATAATTTAAGATCACCTTACCCTTGCACATTCTCAACATTTATATGCACAAAAAAAAATTGGGGTTGCTAAGATAATTCAACATGTGAGTCTCACAAGCAAAGAAGCCTTATTGGCAAGCTTTACCTTCACTTACCGATGCAACCACATATCTAATCAGGCCATAATAATTAGTTAGTCAAACTTGGGTGGACAAAAGTAGCAAAGTTAACAACCCAGTGAAGTGTCCTTAGAATATGACATTCTTGAATTTAGCCCTCGTTTGGTACCCATTATTTTCAAAATATATTTTTTTCTCTATTAATTTCAACCACACATTTTTCAATAAAATAATATTACATGAAACCCAATAGTTTTCCTTAATTTTTAACAACACATTCTCCATCAAATCACTATTCCAAAATGCATTTTTTTGTAAAAAATGGGGCTCAAACATCTGCTATTTCTGCCTAAACCATTTGCACCACTTCCAGAAGGGCCAACTGATATATATATATATATATATTGAAGGACTAATATCAATATTTAAGAATAGTTACTAGCAAGACCAATTTAACATCTTCATGTTATTTAAATATCATCAACTACCAATCACAAAGCCAGGTCGATATAACCCAGAAGAGGAAAGCAATAAATGAAGAAACAAACAAAACTTGCATAGTATAGATAGAAATTAATCAAAAGTATTTCTAATTCATAGATATAACTGAGAACCAGACCTAAACATATATGCCCATTGCTATAAATGTGAGGGTGAAGTGGAGCTGGAGGTATAAATATAACCTGCCCAAAAAAAAAAAAAGGGCAGAAAATCACATTTTCCGTCAACATAAATACGACAATTATTCAAACCCTATAAATACAATGATAATATCAATCACACTATAAAGTCAAAGAAAAATATTTCAAATATTTTGAGAAATTCACCTGAGGGGCTTCCATAGGATAATGCTCCGGAAAATCCACTTGAAGCTGGTATGTTTCGCCAGCATAAAGTGTCCCCGGCGCACCGTTGACTTCAATTACCCATCTAAAACATCAAAATCACCTAATTATCAGCAGAAGTTTCAAATATCTAATCTAGTAAACAAAATCAAATAAAAAATCAAGGAAATAAAATAATAATTGAAAAAAAAAACCTCTGGAGATTATCAGTAACTTTGTGCTTGAAACCAGTGGGGGGATTCACCTGCCACTCCACCAGTTCTTTCTGAAGCCGATTACTCGCGATCTTGCTTAACGACGCCTTTTTCCACATTTCAATTCAACAAAAAAAAAATACACAAAATAAAAAACAATACAAAAAAAAATAAAAAAAAAATTATTACGTATTTATATCTGGAACAAAGCAAACATTCACATATACATATATTTAGAAAAAAATCAAAAAATATTGTATATAAATGAAACCTTGCGCGAAGAAGCGGAGGGAGAAGTCATGGCGTATCAGAATTTCTAGAGAGAGAGCGCGATGGGAAAGGGCGATACGGAGTTGTGGGGTTAGTTAATGTAATTGATTGGAGTATTATTGAGAAAAATTGTACCAGTGGTCCTCGATCTCTTCTTCTATTAAAACCTTTGTCCCCAGTCTTCAAAATAAAATGTGAGTAGTTTAGTCATTTTTTGTTTTAGCCCCTGTTTGGTACACATTAAAATTTTCATTCTCATTCTTCTACTCATTTTCAACCGCACATTCTTCAATAAAATAATATTTTTCATCGCATCAATATTAATATTTTCATTCTCATTCTTCTACTCATTTTCAACCACACATTCTTCAATAAAATAATATTTTCCATCACATCAATAACTTTTCCTTCTTTTTCAACCACACATTCTCCATCAATTTACTATTCCAGAATTCATTCTTCCAAAATAATGTGGCTCAAACACAGCCTTAATTGTACAACCAATCTCTAGTGACGGAAACTATCTAAATTTGATTATGTCATCATATTATCTTCGTATGTCTAATTTCATCAAACTAAGTTATACCAATAATTCAAAACCAGTCGAGACATTGACTTAGCAAAGGTTAATAATCAAGAAGTTGATGCTGCTTTAGACGTTAACCAAAATACAAATTATTAGCAAGTTGAATAAATGAGACAATGGTCATAATTAACGTTGTCAGTGTGAATGATGTGAGACTCATCTTTCTTTTAGTTACCTAATCTGCTATATCATTTTGCCACTGCAATTAGTAATTGATTTTTTTATTTTATTTTTTTGTGCAATGGTTGGTCAATATAGCTTTCTGATTTTTACATATAGCTCCTGTTTGGTACACATTATTTTTTTCATTCTCATTTTTTTACTCATTTTCAATCGCACATTATTCAATAAAATAGTATTTTCTATCACATCAATAACTTTTCCTTCTTTTTCAACCACACATTCTTCATCAATCTACTATTCCAGAATACATTCTTCCAAAATAATGTATAGTACTTACTTTTTTCTAGTTGAGTCAAATGGTTCCATTCAATTTTGACAATATTGAGTTTACTTCACAACTCAGATATGCGTCTAGAAATTCGGAAAGTCATGTGAAAAGTTAATGAATGTTTAGATGTATTTTATTATTGGGGATTGATTGTGTAACAATAATGAAAGACTAAAGACTAATTTGCACTTTACTAAAGAATAAGACCAACTTGTTACCCAAGTAATTAGTTGAGGATTAATTGTGTAAATTTAATAATTTATTGGACAAAAAGAAAGTTGGAAGCATCTATTATTTGCTCTCTTTTATTTCTCTAAACTTTTATTTTGACAGAAAAAAAGTTGCTTCGCTTTTATTTCTCCAAACATTTCGGCTTAACAAGCCTAAAGTAGGACATTGAATCTAACTTTGCCCTAGTTTGCCACTTATTTATTATCCGTCAAATTATTTTTATCCACACAAGCTATGAGTGATAAAATTGAGAATTGGTCGATTCCGATCCAATTCTTGATTCTAATACCAAGGACCAAATACTTAATTCACCCGAAAGTTTTTAATTTTTATTTGAAGTAGTGGCTAGTGTAATACACCAATCATTTATCTTTTCTTTTGAATTTCACTTTGGCGCGTCAACCCATTTTCAATTCATTATGGTGTTATTTATAAACCCAGACAAACGTAGGTTTAATCGTACAGGGATAACAATTGTTGAGGTAGCCCCTTATCCCCAATTTGCTTATAATTTTCAAGAGGCAAGGACTAGGCGAAACAGAATGGGGGTAGAGATTAAAAAATTCTCATTTTTTTAATTTTTATAAATACCATTTAAATTTTAAATATATAAACAAATAAGTAATTGTTGCAAGGTTCAGGATGGAGACCATGTTTCTCGTTCTCATCTTGATTCCTTGACTAGTTGAGTGTGGTCGAGACATTTTGCCATCCTTATGTTGATTGATAGTTGACATGCTTGTAAAGACATATAGCCCAAGTTTGAACTCCATTTTTCAAAACTCATTTTTAAGAACATATTCTCCTATAAAATAATTATAGATATATTTCAAAAAAAATTCTTCATTTTTTAACCATACATTCTCCAAAAAATCACTATTCCATAATACAATTTACTCCAAAAATGGGGAACAAACGATGGCATAGAGTTAGGAATGTCAAGTGAGCACGAGAAAAGGATAGATATGGGATGAGCCGAGCAAGCTGGTTTGCCACGTGAGCAAACTCATAACTCGACTTGTGAGCTTAGTAGCTCACCTGGCTCGAGCATGGCTGGAAAAATATGCACATCTTGGTTGTATTATCAACCATGAAGTTATGCCTACTCCATCTAGGACTTGATGACACGTGTCACTACATGATGCCATTAATTTAATTTAGGTAGCTTAACGCCCTCCTAAATTCAATATTTTTTTTAAAAAAAAAATTCTAATATATAAATAGGTACGATTGTAAACTTAATTAATCGCATTTTCACATTTCTTTACAATCTCTGTAAAATATCACTATTGTCTCTCTAACAATATAGTTCTATATTTTTTTATACAGTTTTTCCTTCGTTTCCAATTATTTCTTCAGATTCCCATCTCTTTTACTAGTTATTGTTTTTTCCTATATTTTTTTATGAAATTTGCTATGGATCCCTTTGAATTCATAAACCCAGATGATGATCTTCACCAATTTTTCGATAGTTCCAATACTTCCTTAAATGACCATTCTGGTTTAAAAGATGTTTTAATTCCTGATAATGTTTGTACTACCGAATCAACTACTATATAGCTTGAGCTAGCTTTGAAGAAGAAACGATCTCTAGAAAGAGATTAATGTATTTAAAAACTCCTGAGATACTTCTTGAAATAGTGATGAAATAAACTTCTGTGTCCTCCTGGCGGCACAAGGTGTTTATGCTTCTCCGAATGAATATTACCTGTAAAATGAGATTGGTGCTTTGTCCCCTGTTGTACCTCTAGAGCGAGAATCAGTAGATGACTTAAGAATGTAGGAAGATAAGATAAAATGAATATTCAAATAGTCAATTTTTTTCCAATCCATACCTTTCCTGCCTTAGGAGTATTTATAGGCGTTTGAAGCCGCGCAATTGTTGGGCCGTTATCATTCCACCCGTCCCACTTAACTTCTCCTACTATCCACACATTCTGAGTGGGGGACCTTTACCTATCAACCGGTTAGCCGTGCTCATGCTAATCGTTGAGCTGTTCCCATTAAAGGTCACTAAATTTTCTCATAATACACAAATATTTTAATGAACGTCCTTAGGTAATTTTTGTTTTTATAAATTGGTCGTTAGATAATGACAATAATGAAGTAAACAAACAAAAACACGAACAACGAGATTTATGTGGAAACCCAAAATGGAGAAAAACCATAGGCAGATGAGAAGAAATTTACTATAATTAATAGTAATTGTGTTTACAATATCAAAATCTCAATACTCTTAATTGAAATCTAAACTCTTTAACTCTTAAGATATTGTTGAATGTAATGTATGGATAAAACCATGTGAAATAAACACACACACACATCCCAATGAGATTTATGTGGAAACTCAAGATGGGGAAAAACTATAGGCAGATGAGGAAAAATTTACTATAATCAATAGTAATTGTGTTTACAATATCAAGATCTCAATACTCTTAATTGAAATCTAAAATCTTTAACTCTTAAGATATTGTTGGATGTAATGTATGGATAAAATCATGTGAAACACACACACACACACA